>JBBYHK010473181.1:0-19622 GCA_038382065.1 Adansonia grandidieri | reverse complement strand
GTGGAAAGAAAAGCTTTTCTTGCAAATCCAAAGCATCAATATCATGTATCCCAATGATGAAAACATGATTGTAGTGCCCACAACGAAAAAAATGGAGATTATTATGAGTATCCAAGTTTACCTCATTTCATGGATGAACATTTATTATAAGGAAAATGGAGGAAAGCAAAGCATTTCTTGCAAATCTAGGGCATCAATATCATGTATCCAAATATGGTGAACATTATTGTAGTGCCAATAACCAAAAGAAAGGATATTATTATGAGTATCCATCTTTGTCATATTTCACGGATGAACTTTAATTATAAGAAAAATGGTGGAAAGAAAAGCTTTTCTTGCAAATCAAAAGCATAAATATAACGTATCCCAATTTGGAGACCATGATTATAGCGCCAATAACAAAAAAAATGGATATTATTATGAATGTCCAAATTTGTCACATTTCATGGAAGAATTTTGATTACAAGGAAAATGGTGGAAAGAAAAGGTTTTCTTGTAAATCCAAAACATCAATATCACGTATCCCAATCGGGAGAACATAATTGTAGTCCCCAGAACAAAAAAATGGATATTATTACGACTATCCAAGTTTGTCACATTTCACGGATGTACTTTAATTACAAGGAAAATGGTGGAAAGAAAAGCATTTCTTGCAAATCCAAACAATCAATATCGTGTATCCCAATGAGGACAACATGATTGTAGAACCCACAACAAAAGGAATGGAGACTATTACAATTATCCAAGTTTGTCACATTTCATGGATGAATTTTGACTACAAGGAAAATGGCGGAAAGAAAAGCTTTTCTTGCAAATGAAAAGCATCAATATCATGTATCCCAACAAGGAGAACATGATTGTAGTGCCCATAACAAAAAGAATGGAGATTATTATGAGTATCCAAGTTTGTCTCATTTAATAGATGAACATTAATTATATGGAAAATGGTGGAAAGAAAGGTTTTTCTTGCAATTCCAAAGCATCAGTGTCATGTATCCCAACAAGGAGAGCATTATTATGCCATTGTCAAAAAGAAAGGATATTATTATGAGCATCCAAGTTTGTAATGTTTCATAAATGAACTTTGATTATAAGGAAAATGATAGAAAGAAAAGCTTTTCTTCCAAATCCAAAGCATTAATATCATGTATCCCAATAAAGAGAACATGATTGTAGTGTCCATAACAAAAGAATGGAGATTATTATGGTATCCAAGTTTGTCACATTTCACAAAAAAACTTTGATTACAAGGAAAATGGTGGAAAGAAAAGCTTTTCTTGCAAATCCAAAGCATTAATATCGTGTATCCCAATGAGGGGAACATGATTGTAATGTCCATTAAAAAAAGAATGGAGATTGTTATAGGTATTCTAGTTTGTTTCAGTTCACGAATAAACTTTGATATTAGGGAAAATGGTAGAAAGAAAAGCTTTCCTTGCAAATCCAAAGCATAAATATCGTGTATCCAAATAAGAAGAACATGACTGTTGTGCCAACAACAAAAAGAATGGATATTATTACGGGTATCTAGGTTTGTTTTATTTCTTGAATAAACTTTGATTATAGGAAAAATGGTAGAAAGAAAAGCTTTTCTTCCAAATCCAAAGCATTGATATCTTGTATCCAAATGAGGACAACATGATTGCAGTTCCCATAACAAAAAGAATGGGGATTATTGTGAGTTCCAAATTTGTCTTATTTCACGGATGAAGACAAATTATAATGAAAATGGTGGAAGCAAAAGCTTTTCTTCCAAATCAAAAGTATCAATGTCGTGTATCCCAATGAGGAGAACATGATCATAGTGCCCATAACAAAAAGAATGGAGATTACCATGAGGATCGAAGTCTGTCTTATTTCACGATGAACTTTGATTATAAGGAAAATGGTGAAAGGAAAATCTTTTCTTGTAAATCCAAAGCATCAATATCATGAATCCCAACGAGTAGAACATGATTGTGTGCCCATAGCAAAAGGGAATGGAGATTGTTACAAGGATCCAAGTTTGTCTTATTTCACGAATGAACTTAGATTGTATGGAACATGGTGCAAAGAAATATTTTTCTTGCAAATCCAAAGCAGCAAGATCGTGTATCCCAATGTAGAGAACATGGTTGTTGTGCAAATAACAAAAAGAATGGAGATTATTACGAGTATCCAGGTTTGTCACATTCTATGGATGAACTATAATTATAAGGAGAATGGCGGAAAGAAAAGCTTTTCTTCCAAATCTGGAGCATCATTTTCGTGTATCCCAACAAGGAGAACATGATTGTAGGGCCCATAATAAAAATAATAGAGATTATTACGAGTATCCATGTTTGTCTCATTTCGTGGATGAACTTTGATTATACAAAAAATGAGGGAAAGAAAAGCTTTTCTTACAAATCAAAAGCATTAATATCGTGTGTCCCAATGTAGGGAACATGATTATTGCGCCAATAACAAAAAGAATGGAGATTATTACGAGTATCCAAGTTTGTCTCATTTCGTGGATGAACTTTGATTAGAAGGAAAATGATGGAAAGATAACCTTTCTTGCAAATCCAAAGCATCAATATCGTGTATCCCAATGAGGAGAACATGATTGTAGTGCCCATAAGAAAAAGAATGGAGATAATTATGAGTATCCAAATTTGTCTCATTTCACGGATGAACATTAACTATACGGAAAATGGTGGAAAGAAAAGCATTTCTTGCAAACCCAACGTGTCAATATCATGTATCTCAATGTGGAGAACATTACTATAGTGCTAATAATAAAAAGAAAGGATATTATTACGAATATCCATGTTTGTCACATTTCACGGATGAACTTTGATTATAGGAAAAATGGTGGGAAGAAAAGCTTTTCTTGCAAATCCAAAGCATCAATATCATGTATCCCAACGATAAGAACATGATCGTAGTGTCCATAACAAAAAGAATGGAGATTATTACGAGTATCTAAGTTTGCCTCATTTCATGGATGAACATTTATTATAAGGAAAATGGTGGAAAGAAAAGCATTTATTGCAATCCAAAGCATTAATACCATGTATCCTAATGCGGTGAACATTATTGTAGTGCCAATAACAAAAAGAAAGGATATTATTATAAGTATCCATGTTTGTCACATTTCACGGATGAACTCTGATTACAAGAAAAATGGTGGAAAGAAAAGCTTTTCTTGCAAATCAAAAGCATTAACATCATGTATCCCAACGAGAAGAACATAATTGTAGTGTGTACAACAGAAGGGATGGAGATTATTACAAGTATCCGAGTTTAACTCATTTCACGGATGAACATTAATTATGAGTAAAATGGTGGAAAGAAAAGCATTTCCTGTAAATCCAAAGCATCAATATCGTGCATCCCAATGAGGACAACATGATTGTAGCGCCCATGACAAAAAGAATGGAGATTATTAAGAGTATCCAAGTTTATCTCATTTCACGAATGAATATTGATTACAAGGAAAATGGTCGAAAGAAAAGCTTTTTTTGCGAATCTAAAGCGTGAAGATCGTCTATCTTAATGTGGAGAACATGATTATAGTGCTAATAACAAAAAGAACAGAGACTATTAGGAGTACCCAAGTTTATCTTATTCAATAGATGATCTTTGATTAGAAGGAAAATAGTGGAACAAAAGCTTTTCTTGCAAATCCAAAGCACCAATATCATGTATCCCAATAAGGAGAACATAGTTGCAGTACGCATAAGAAAAAGAATGGAGATTATTATGAGTATCCAAGTTTGTATCATTTCACGGATGAACTTTGATTATAAGGAAAATGGTGGAAAGAAAAGCTTTTCTTGCAAATCCATAACATAAATATCGTGTATCCCAATGAGAAGAACATGATTGTAGTGCCCATAACAAAAAGAATGGAGATTGTTAAAAGTATCCATGTTTGTTTCAGTTCACAGATGAACTTTGATAATAAGAAAAATGATGGAAAGAAAAGCTTTTCTTGCAAATCCAAAGCATCAATATCATGTATCCCAATGATGAGAACATGACTATAGTGCCAACAACAAAAAGAATGAATATTGTTTTAGGTATCCAAGTTTGTCTTATTTCTCGAATGAACTTCGATTATCAAGAAAATGCTAGAAAGAAAAACATTTCTTCCAAATCCAAAGCATCAATATCATGTATCCAAATGAGGAGAACATGATTGTTATGCGCATAACAAAAAGAATAGAGATTATTGCGAGTTTCAAAATTTATCTCTTTTCAAGGATGAAGATTAATTACAAGGAAAATAGTGAAAGCAAAAGCTTTTCTTACAAATCAAAAGCATCACTTTCGTGTTTCCCAATGAAGAGAACATGATTGTAGTGCCCATAACAAAAAGAATGGAGATTACTATGAGCATTGAAGTTTCTCTTATTTCACGGATGAAGTTGATTATAAGGAAAATGGAGGAAAGAAAAGCTTTTCCTGCAAATCCAAAGCATTAATATCGTGTATCCTAATGAGGAGAACATGATTACAGTGCCTATAGAAAAAGGGAATGGAGATTGCTACAAGGATCCAAGTTTGTCTTATTTCACAGATGAACTTTGATTCTAAGGAAAATGGTGGAAAGAAAAGCTTTTCTTGCAAATCCAAAGCATCAAGATCGTGTCTCCTAATGTAGAGAACATGGTTGTTGTGCAAATGACAAAAAGAATAAAGATTATTATGAGTATCCAGTTTGTCTTGTTTTGTGGATAGACTATGATTATAAGTAAAATGGTGGAAAAACAAGCTTTTCTAACAACTCAAAAGCATCAATATCGTGTATCCTAATGTGGTGAACATTATTGTAGTTCCAATAACGAAAAGAAAGGATATTATTATGAGTATCCACGTTTGTCACATTTCACAGATGAACTTTGATTATAAGAAAAATAGTGGAAAGAAAAGCTTTTCTTGCCAATCAAAAACATTAACATCAAGTACCCCAACGAGAAAAACATGATTGTAGTGCCCATAACAAAAGGAATAGAGATTACTATGAGCATCAAAGTTTGTCTTATTTCACAAATAAACTTTGATTATAAGGAAAATGGTGGAAAGAAAAGCTTTTCCTGAAAATCCAAAGCATCAATATCGTCTATCCCAATAAGGAGAACATGATTATAGTGCCCATAGCAAAAAGGAATAGAGATTGTTATGAGGATCCAAGTTTGTCTCATTTCACGGATAAACTTTGATTGTATGGAAAATGGTGGAAAGAAAAGCTTTTCTTGCAAATCTAAAGCATCAAGATCGTGTTTCCTAATGTGGAGAACATGGTTGTTGTGCAAATGACAAAAAGAATGGAGATTATTACGAGTATCCAGGTTTGTCTCATTTTCTGGATGAACTGTAATTATAAGTAAAATGGTGGAAAAACAAGCTTTTCTAACAAATCAAAAGCATCAATATCGTGTATCCTAATGTGGTGAACATTATTGTAGTGCCAATAACAAAAAGAAAGGATATTATTATGAGTATCCACGTTTATCTCATTTCATAGAGGAACTTTGATTATAAGGAAAATGGTGGAAAGAAAAGCTTTTCTTGCAAATCTGGAGCATCATTTTCGTGTATCCCAACAAAGAGAACATGATGGTAGTGCCCATAACAAAAAAAATGGAGATTATTATAAGTATCAAAGTTTGACACATTTCAGGGATGAACTCTGATTACAAGGAAAATGGTGGAAAGAAAAGCTTTTCTTGCAAATCAAAAACATCAATATCGTGTATCCAAATGAGGAGAACATGATTGTAGTGCCCATAACAAAAAAAGTGAAGATTATTACAAGAATCCAAGTTTGTCTCATTTCGTGGATAAACATTAACTACAAGGAAAATGTTGGAAGGAAAATCTTTTCTTGCAAATCCAAAGCATCAATATCGTGTGTCCCAATGAGGAGAACAAGATTGTAGTGCCCATAACAAAATGATGAAGATTATTATGAGTATCCAATTTTGTCTCATTTCACAGATGAACATTAATTATATGAAAAATGGTAGAAAGAAAAGCATTTCTTACAAACCCAAAGCATCAATATCATGTATCCCAATATGGAGAATGTTATTGTAGTGCCAATAACAAAAGGAAAGGATATTATTATGAGTATCCATGTTTGTCACATTTCACGAATAAACTTTGATTATAAGAAAAATGGTGGAAAGAAAAGCTTTTCTTGCAAATCCAAAGCATCAATATCATGTATCCCAACGATGAGAACATGATTGTAGTGCCCACAGTTACAAGTATCCAAGTTTACCTCATTTCACGGATGAACATTATTATAAGGAAAATGGTGGAAAGCAAAGCATTTCTTGCAAATCCAAAGCATCCATATCATGTATCCGAATGTGGTGAACATTATTGTAGTGCCAATAACAAAAAGAAAGGATATTATTATGAGTATCCATGTTTGTCACATTTCACGGGTGAACTTTGATTATAAGAAAAATGGTGGAAAGAAAAGCTTTTCTTGCAAATCAAAAGCATAAAAATCATGAATCCCAATTTCGAGAACATGATTGTAGTGCCAATAACAAAAAAAATGGACATTATTATGAGTATCCAAATTTGTCACATTTCATGGAAGAACTTCGATTACAAGGAAAATGGTGGAAAGAAAAGGTTTTTTTCCAAATCCAAAGCATCAATATCACGTATCCCAATGTGGAAAACATGATTGTAGTGCCCAAAACAAAAAAAATAGAGATTATTATGAGTATCGAAGTTTGTCACATTTCAAGGATGAACTTTAATTACAAGGAAAATGGTGGAAAAAAAAGCTTTTCTTGCAAATCCAAAGTATCAATTTCGTGTATTGCAATAAGGAGAATATGATTGTAGTCCCCATAACAAAAGGAAAGGAGATTATTACAAGTACCCAAGTTTGTCACATTTCGTGGATGAATATTGATTACAAGGAAAATGGTGGAAAGAAAAGCTTTCTTGCAAACCCAAAGCTTCAATATCATGTATCCCAAAGAGGAGAACATGATCATAGTGGCCATAACAGAAAGAATGGACATTATTATGAGTATCCAAGTTTGTCTCATTTAATAGATAAACATTAATTGTATGGAAAATGGGGAAAGAAAAGCTTTTCTTGCAATTCCAAAGCATCAATGTCATGTACCCTAATGAGGAGAACAATATTGTCGTGCCAATGTCAAAAAGAAAGGATATTATTATGAAATCTAAGTTTGTCACATTTCATGGATTAACTTTGATTATAAGAAAAATAGTGGAAAGAAAAGCTTTTCTTGCAAATCCAAAGCATCAATATTATGTATCTTACCGATGAGAACATGATTGTAGTGCCCATAACAAAAAAAATGGAGATTATTACGAGTATCCAAGTTTGTCTCATTTGATGGATGAACATTAATTATATGGAAAATGGGGGAAAGAAAAGCTTTTCTTCCAATTCCAAAGCATCAATGTCATGTACGCCAACAAGGAGAACATTATTGTAGTGCCAATGTCAAAAAGAAAGGATATTATTACGAGTATCCAAGTTTGTCTCATTTCACGGATGAACTTTGATTACAAGGAAAATGGTAGAAAGAAAAGCTTTTCTTGCAAATCCAAAGCATCAATATCATGGATCCCAATGAGGAAAACATGATTGTAGCACCCATAAGAAAAAGAATGGAGATAATTATGAGTATCTAAATTTGCCTCATTTCATGGATGACCATTAATTATACCAAAAATGGTGAAAAGAAAAGCATTTCTTGCAAACCCAAAACAACAATATCATGTATCCCAATGTGGAGAACATTATTGTAGTGCCAATAACCAAAAGAAAGGATATTATTACGAGTATCCATGTTTGTTACATTTCACGAATGAACTTTGATTATACGAAATATGGTGGAAAGAAAGGTTTTTATTGTAAATCCAAAGCATCAATATCATGTATCCCAATGATGAGAACATGATTGTAGTGCCCATAACAAAAAGAATTGAGATTATTACGAGTATCCAAGTTTGTCTCATTTGATGGATGAATATTTATTATATGGAAAACGGTGGAAAGAAAGGCATTTCTTGCAAATCCAAAGCACCAATATCATGTATCCCAATATGGTGAACATTATTGTAGTGCCAATAACAAAAAAAATGGATTTTATTATGAGCATCCATGTTTGCCGCGTTTCATGGATGAACTTTGATTATAAGAAAAAAGGTGGAAAGAAGAGCTTTTCTTAGAAATCCAAAGCATCAATATCACGTATCCCAACGAAGAGATCATGATTGTAGTGCCCATAACAAAAAGAATGGAGATTGTTATGAGTATCCAAATTTGCCTTATTTCACGCATGACCATTAGTTATAAGGAAAATGGTGGAAAGAAAAGCATTTCTTGCAAATCCAAAGCATCAATACCATGTATCCCAATGTGGAGAACAAGATTGTAGTGCCAATAACAACAAGAATGGATATTATTACGACTATCCAAGTCTGCCACATGTCAAAGATAAACTTTGATTATAAGGAAAATGGTGGAAAGAAAAGCTTTTCTTGCAAATCCAAAGCATCAATATCGTGTATCCCAATGTGGAGAACATGATTGTAGTGCCCATAACAAAAAAAATGGAGATTATTACAAGTATCCAAGTTGGTCTTATTTCACGGATGAACATTACTTATAAGGAAAATGGTGGAAAGAAAAGCATTTCTTGCAAATCCATAGCATCAATATCGTGTATCCCAATGCAGAGAACATGGTTGTAGTACCCATAACAAAAAAATGGAGACTATTACGAGCATCCAAGTTTGTCTCATTTCATGAATGAAGTTTGATTATATGGAAAATGGTGAAAAAAAAAGTTTTTCTTAGCATTGATTTCATGCATCCCAATATGGAGAACATGATTGTAGTGTCCAATAACAAAAGAATGGGTATTATTACGAGTATTCAAGTTTGTTTTATTTTACTGATGAACTTTGATTACGAGGAAAATGGTGGAAGGAAAAGCTTTTCTTGCAAATCCAAAGCATCAATATCGTGTATCCTAATGAGGAGAACATGATTGTTGTCACCTTAACAAAAAGAATAGAGATTATTATGAGTATCCAAGTTTATTTCATTCCACAAATGAACTTTGTTTATTCAAAAAATGGTGGAAAGAAAAGCTTTTCTTGCAAATCCAAAGCATCAAGATCATTTATCCCAATGTGGAGAACTTGGTTGTTGTGCCAATAACAAAAAGAATAGAGATTATTATGAGTATCCAAGTTTGTCTTTTTTTGCGGATGAACATTGATTATAAGCAAAATGGTAGAGAGAAAAGCTTTTCCAACAAGTTAAAAGCATAAATATTATGTATCTTAATAAGGAGAACATGATTATATTACCTATAAAAAAAGAATAGAGATTATTACATGTATCCAAGATTGTCTCATTTCATGGATGAACATTAATTGTTAGGAAAATGGTCAAAAGAAAAGCTTTTCTTACAAATCCAAAGCATCAATATCATGTATCCCAGTACGAAGAACATGATTTTAGTGCCTATAAAAAAAGGAATGGATGTTATTAAAAGTATCCAAGTTTGTCTCTTTTCACATAAAAACATTAATTATAAGGAAAATGGTGGAAAGAAAAGCTTTTCTTGCAAATATAAAGCATCAACTTCATAAATCCCAATGTGGAGAACACGACTGCAGTGCCAATAACAAATGGAATGGATGTTATTACGAGTATCCAAGCTTGTCTTATTTCATGGATGAACTTTGATTATAAGGAAAATGTTGGAAGGAAAAGCTTTTCTTGCAAATAAAAACCATCAATATTGTGTATCCCAATGAGGACAACATGATTGTGTGCCTATAACAAAAAGAATTGAGATTATTACAAGTATCCAAGTTTGTGTTATTTGGCGGATGCACTTGGTTACAAGGAAAATGGTAGAAAGGAAAGCATTTCTTGTAAATCCAAAGCATCAATATCATGTATCCCAATGAGGAGAACATGATTGTAGTGCCCATAACAAAGGAATGAAGATTATTATGAGTATCCAAGTTTGTCTCATTATATGGATGAACTTTGATTATAAGGAAAATGGTGGAAAGAAAAGCTTTTCTTATAAATCCAAAGCATCAAGGTCGTGTATCCCAATGTGGAGAACAAGATTGTTCTGCGAATAACAAAAAGAATAGAGATTATTACAAGTATCCAAGCTTGTCTAATTTCATGAATGAACTTTGATTATAAAGAAAATGGTGGAAAGAAAAGCTTTTGTACCAAATCAAAAGCATCAATATCGTGTATCCCAATGAGGAGAACATGATTGTAATACCCATAACAAAAAGAATGGAGAGTTTTATGAGTATCCAATTTTGTCTTATTTCGGAGATGAACATTAATTATAAGGAAAATGGTCAAAAGAAAAGCTTTTCTTGCAAATCCAAAGCATCAACATCATGTATCCCAATATGGAGAACATGATTTTAGGGTAAATAACAAAAAAAAGGATATTATTATGAGTATTCAAGTTTGCCTCATTTCATGGAGAAACATTAATTATAAGGAAAATGATGGAAAGAAATACTTTTCTTGCAAATCCAAAGCATCAACATCATGTATCCCAATGTGGACAACATGATTGTAGTGCCAACAATAAAAAGAATGGATGTTATTACACTACCAGTATCCTTGTTTATCTCATTTTACGGATGAACTTTGATTCTACAAAAAATGGTGGAAAGAAAAGCTTTTCTTCCAAATCCAAAGCATCATTATCGTGTATCCCAATAAGAAGAACATGATTGTAGTCCCTTTAAAAAAAAGAATAGAGATCATTATGAGTATCTAAGTTTGTATCATTTCACGGATGAACTTCGTTTATAAGGAAAATGATGGAAAGAAAGGCTTTTCTTGCTAATCCAAAGCATCAAGATTGTGTATCCCAATATGGAGAACATGATTGTAGTGCCAATAACAAAAAGAATAAAGATTATTACGAGTATCCAAGATTGTCTAATTTCACAAAGGAACATTAATTATAAGAAAAATGGTGGGAAGAAAAGCTTTTCTTGCAAATCCAAAGCATCAATATGATGTATCCTAATGTGGAGAACATGATGGTAGCACCAATAACAAAAAGAATGGATATTATTACAAGTATCCAAGTTTGTCACATTTTACGGATGAACTTTGATTGTAAGAGAAATAGTGGAAAGAAAAGCTTTTCTAGTAAATCCAAAGCATCAATATTGTGTATCCCAACGAAGAGAACTTGATTGTAGTGCCCATAACAAAAAGAATAGAGATTATTTTGAGCATCCAAGTTTGTCTCATTTCATAAATGCACTTCGATTATAAGGAAAATGGTGGAAGGAAAAGCATTTCTTGCAAATCCAAAGCATCAATATCGTGTATCCCAATATGGATAACATTATTTTAGTACCCATAACAAAAAAAATGGAGATTATTATGAGTATCCAAGTTTGTCTCATTTCATGGGTGAACATTACTTATAAGGAAAATGGTGGAAAGAAAAGTATTTCTTGCAAATCCATAGCATCAATGTTGTGTATCCCAATGCAGAGAACATGGCTGTAGCGCCCATAACAAAAAGAATGGATATTATTATGAGTATCCAAGTTTGTCTCATTTCACAGGTGAACATTATTTATAAAGAAAATGGTCAAAAGAAAAGCTTTTCTTGCAAATCTGAAGTGTTAGTATCATGTATCCCAATATGGAGAACATGATTTTAGTGCAACTAACAAAAAAAATGGATATTATTACGAGTATTCAAGTTTGTCTCATTTCATGGAGGAATATTAATTATAAGGAAAATGGTGGAAAGAAATACTTTTCCTACAAATCCAAAGCATCATCATCATGTATCCCAACATTGACAACATGATTGTAGTGCCAACAACAAAAAGAATGGATGTTATTACCACTATCAATGTATGTCTCATTTCACGGATGAACTTTGATTCTACGAAAAATGGTGGAAAGAAAATCTTTTCTTCCAAATTCAAAGCATTAATATCGTGTATCCCAATGAGGAGAACATGATTATAGTCCCCTAAACAAAAGGAATAGAGATTTCATGGATGAACTTTATTTATAAGGGAAATGATGGAAAAAAAAGCTTCTCTTGCTAATCCAAAGTGTCAAGATCGTGTGTCCTAATATGGAAAACATGATTGTAGTGCCAATAACAAAAAGAATAGAGATTATTACGACTATCCAAGATTGTCTAATTTCATGGAGGAACATTAATGATAAGGAAAATGGTGGAAAAAAATACTTTTCTTGCAAATCCAAAGCATCAACATATGTATCCCAACGTGGACAACATGATTGTAGTGCTAACAACAAAAAGAATGGATGTTATTACTAGTATCCATGTTTGTCTCATTTCATGGATGAACTTTGATTCTATGAAAAATGGTGGAAAGAAAAGCTTTTCTTCCAAAACCAAAGCATCATTATCGTGTATCCCAATAAGGAGAACATGATTGTAGTCCCCTTAACAAAAGGAATAGAGATTATTAGGAGTATCTAAGTTTGTCTCATTTCACGGATGAACTTTGTTTATAAGGAAAATGATGGGAAGAAAAGCTTTTCTTGCTAATCCAAAGCATCAAGATCGTGTATCCCAATATGGAGAACATGATTGTAGTGCCAGGAACAAAAACAACGGAGATTATTATGAGTATCCAAGATTGTCTAATTTCACGAAGGAACATTAATTATAAGGAAAATGGTGGAAAGAAAAGCTTTTCTTGCAAATCCAAAGCATCAATATGATGATATTATTGTGGAGAACATGAAGGTAGCACCAATAAAAAAGAGAATGGATATTATTACGAGTATCCAAGTTTGTCATATTTTACGAATGAACTTTGATTGTAAGGAAAATGGTGGAAAGAAAAGCTTTTCTTGCAAATTCAAAGCATCAATATCGTGTATCGCAACGAGGAGAACCTGATTATAGTGCGCATAACAAAAAGAATGGAGATTATTACGAGTATCCAAATTTGTCTCATTTCACAGATGCACTTTGATTATAAGGAAATTGGTGGAAGGAAAAGCGTTTCTTGTAAATCCAAAGCATTGATATAGTGTATCCTAATGTGGATAACATGATGGTAGTGTCCATAACAAAAAGAATGGAGATTATTACGAGTATTCAAGTTTATCTCTTTTCACGGATGAACATTACTTATAAGGAAAATGGTGGAAAGAAAAGCATTTCTTGTAAATCCATAGCATCAATGTCATGTATCCCAATGTGGAGAACGTGGCTGTAGTGCCCACAACTAAAAGAATGGATATTATTATGAGTATCCAAGTTTGTCTCATTTCGCAGATGAACATTAATTATAAGGAAAATGGTCAAAAGAAAAGCTTTTCTTGCAAATCCAAAGCATCAATATCATGTATCCCAATGTGGAGAATATGATTTTAGTGCAAATAACAAAAAAAATGGATATTATTATGAGTATTCAAGTTTGTCTCATTTCATGGAGGAACATTAATTATAAGGAAAATGGTGGAAAAAAATACTTTTCTTCCAAATCCAAAACATCAACATCTTGTATCCCAACATGGACAATATTGTAGTGCCAACAACAAAATGAATGGATGTTATTACCAGTATCCATGTTTGTCTCATTTCACGGATGAACTTTGATTCTATGAAAAATGGTGGAAAGAAAAGCTTTTCTTCCAAATCCAAAGCATCAATATCATATATCCCAATGAGTAAAACATGATTGTAGTCCCCTTAACAAAAGGAATAGAGATTATTATGAGTATCTAAGTTTGTTTCATTTCATGGATGAACTTTGTTTATAAAGAAAATGATGGAAAGAAAAACTTTTCTTGCTAATCCAAAGTGTCAAGATTGTGTATCCCAATATGGAGAACATGATTGTAGTGCCAATAACAAAAAGAATAGAGATTATTACGAGTATCCAAGATTGTCTAATTTCAAGGAGGAACATTAATTATAAGGAAAATGGTGGAAAGAAAAGCTTTTCTTGCAAATCCAAAGCATCAGTATCGTGTATCCCAACGAGGAGAACATGATTGTAGTGCCCATAACAAAAAGAATGGAATTATGAGTATCCAAGTTTGTCTCATTTCATGGATGCACTTTGATTATAAGGGAATTGATGGAAGGAAAAGCGTTTCTTGCAAATCCAAAGCATTAATGTTGTGTATCCCAATGTGGATAACATGGTTGTAGTGCCCATAACAACAAGAATGGAGATTATTACGAGTATCCAAGTTTGTCTTATTTCACAGATGAACATTACTTATAAGGAAAATGGTGGAAAAAAAAGCATTTCTTGCAAACCCATAGCATCAATGTCATCTATCCCAATGCAGAGAACATGGCTGTAGTGCCCATAACAAAAAGAATGGAGACTATTATGACTATCCAAGTTTGTCTTATTTCGCAAATGGACTTTGATTATATGGAAAATGGTGGAAAGAAAAGCTTTTCTTGCAATCCAAAGCATTGATTTCATGCATTCCAATGCGGAGAACATGATTACAGTGTCCAATAACAAAAGAACGGATATTATTATGAGTATTCAAGCTTGTCTCATTTAATAGATGAACTTTGATTACAAGGAAAATGGTGGAAAGAAAAGCTTTTCTTGCAATCCAAAGCATCAATATCGTGTATCTTAATGAGGAGAACATGAATGTAGTACCTATAACAAAAAGAATAGAGATTATTACATGTATCCAAGATTATCTTATTTCATGGGTGAACATTAATTATCAGGAAAATGGTCAAAAGAGAAGCTTTTCTTGTAAATCCAAAGCATAAATATCATGCATCCCAATAAAGAGAAAATGATTGTAATGCCCACAACAAAGGAATGGAGATTATTATGAGTATCTAAGTTTGTCTCATTTCACGGATGAACTTTGATTATAAGGAAAGTGGTGGAAAGAAAATGTTTTCCTACAAATCCAAAGCATCAAGATTGTGAATCCCAATGTGGAGAACATGATTGTTCTGCCAATAAGAAAAAGAATAGAGATTATTACGAGTACCCAAGTTTGTCTCATTTTGTGTATGAACTTTGATTATAAAGAAAATAGCAGAAATAAAAGCTCCTGTGACAAACTAAAAGCATCAATATCATGTATCCTAATGAGGAAAACATGATTGTAGTGCCCATAACAAAAAGAATGGAAATTGTTACGAGTAGCCAAGTTTGTCTCATTTCACAGATGAACATTAGTTTTAAGGAAAATGGTCAAAAGAAAAGCTTTTCTTACAAATGCAAAGCATCACTGCCTTGTATACCAATGTAGAGAACATGATTTTAGTGCAAATAACAAAACAGATGGCTATTATTATGAGTATTCAAGTTTTTCTCATTTCATGGAGGAACATTAATTATAAGGAAATGGTGGAAAAAATGCTTTTCATGCAAATTTGAAGCATCAACATCATGTATCCCAATGTAGAGAACATAATTGTAGTGCCAACAATAAAAAGAATGGATGTTATTACCAGTATCCAAGTCTGTCTCATTTCACGGATGAACTTTGATTCTACGAAAAATGGTGGAAAGAAAAGCTTTTCTTGCAAATCAAAAGCATCAATATTGTGTATCCCAATGAGGAGAACATGGTTATAGTGCCTATGACAAATTGAATGAAGATTATTATGAGTGTCTAAGTTTGTCTTATTTCACAGATGAACATTAATTGTAGGGAATATGGTGGAAAGAAAAGTTGTTCTTGTAAATCCAAAACGTCAAGATCGTGTATCCCAATGTGGGGAACATGATTATAGTACCAACAACAAAAAGAATGGAGATTATTATGAGTATCCAAGATTGTCTTATTTCACGGATGAACATTAATTATAAGAAAAATGGTGGAAAGAAAAGCTCTTCTAACAAATCAAAAGCATCAATATCATGTATCCCAATAAGGAGAACATGATTTTAGTGCCCATAAGAAAAAGCATAGAGATTATTACAAGTATCCATGATTATCTCATTTCATGGATGAACATTTATTTTAAAGAAAATGGTCAAAAGAAAAGCTTTCCTTGCAAATCCAAAGCACCAATATCATGTATCCCAATGTGGAGAACATGATTTTAGTGCCTATAACAAAAGGAATGGATGTTATTAATAGTATCCAAGTTTGTCTCGTTTCACGTAGAAACATTAATTATAAGGAAAATGGTGGAAAGAAAAGCTTTTCTTGCAAATATAAAGCATCAACTTCATAAATCCCAATGTGGAGAACATGATTGTAATGCCAATAACAAATGGAATTGATGTTATTACGAGTATCCAAGCATGTCTCATTTCAGGGATGAACTTTGATTATAAGGAAAATGTTGGAAAGAAAAGCGTTTCTTACAAATCAAAAGCATCGATATTGTGTATCCCAATGAGGAGAACATGATTGTAGTGCCCATAACAAAAAGAATTGAGATTATTATGAGTATCCAAGTTTGTGTCATTCCACGAATGCACTTTGATTATAAGGAAAATGGTGGAAAGAAAAGCATTTCTTGTAAATCCAAAGCATCAATATCATGTACCCCAACGAGGAGAATATGATTGTAGTGCCCGTAACAAAGGAATGAAGATTATTATAAACTTTATCTCATTGCACGGATAAACTTTGATTATAAGGAAAATGGTGGAAAGAAAAGCTTTTCTTACAAATCTAAAGCATCAAGATCGTGTATCCCATTGTGAAGAACATGATTGTAGTACCCACAACAAAAAGAATGGATGTTATTACTAGTATCTAAGTTTATCTCATTTCATTGATGAAGTTTGATTCTATGGAAAAAGGTGGAAAAAAGAGCTTTTCTTGCAAAACAAAAGCTTCAATGTTGTGTATCTCAATAAGGAGAACATGATTGTAGTGCCCATGAAAAATTGAATGGAGATTATTACAAGTGTCCAAGTTTGTCTCATTTCATGGATGAACATTAATAGTGGCAAATATAATGGAAAGAAAAGCTTTTCTTGTAAATGCAAAGCGTCAAGATCGTGTATCCCAATGTGGGGAACATGATTATAGTGCCAACAACAAAAAGAATGGAGATTATAACGAGTATCCAAGATTGTCTTATTTGACAGATGAACATTAATTGTAGGGAATATGGTGGAAAAAAAAGCTTTTCTTGTAAATCTAAAGCATCAAGATCGTGTATCCCAATGTGGGGAACATGATTATAGTGCCAACAATAAAAATGAATGGAGATTATTACGAGTATCCAAGATTGTCTTATTTAAGAGATGAACATTAATTGTAAGGAAAATGGTGGGAAGAAAAGCTTTTCTAAGAAATCCAAAGCATCAATATCATATATCCTAATGTGGAGAACATAATTTTAGTGCCTATAATAAAAGGAATGGATGTTATTAAGAGTACCCAAGTTAGTCTCATTTCACGTAAAAACATTAATTATAAGGAAAATGGTGGAAAGAAAAGCTTTTCTTGCAAATATAAAGCATCAGCTTCATATATCCCAACATGGAGAACATGATTGTAGTGCCAATAACAAATGGAATGGATGTTATTATGAGTATTCAAGCTTGTCTCATTTCATGAATGAACTTTGATTATAAGGAAAATGTTGGAAGGAAAAGCTTTTCTTGCAAATCAAAAGCATTGATATTGTGTATCCTAATGAGGAGAACATGATTGTAGTGCCAATAACAGAAAGAATTAAGATTATTACGAGTATCCAAGTTGTGTCATTTCACGGATGCACTTTAATTACAAGAAAAATGCTGGAAAGAAAAGCATTTCTTGTAAATCCAAAGTGTCAATATCGTGTATCCCAATGAGAAGAACATGATTATAGGGCCCATAACAATGGAATAGAGATTATTATGAGTATTCATGTTTGTCTCATTACATAGATGAACTTTGATCATAAGGAAAATAATGGAAAGAGAAGCTTTTCTTGCAAATCCAAAGCATCAAGATCGTGTGTCCCAATGCGAAGAACATGATTGCTCTACCAATAACAAAAAGAATAGAGATTATTACCAGTATCCAAGCTTGTCTAATTTTGCAGATGAACTTTGATTATAAAGAAAATGGCAGAAATAAAAGCTTTTGTAACAAATCAAAGCATCAATATCGTGTATCCTAATGAGGAGGACATGATTGTGGTGCCCACAACAAAAAGAATGGAGATTATTACAAGTATCCAAGTTTGTCTCATTTCACAGATGAACATTAATTATAAGGAAAACGTTCAAAAGAAAAGTTTTTCTTGCAAATCCAAAGCATTAATGTCATGTATGCCAATGTGGAGAACATGATTTTAGTGCAAATAACAAAAAAGATGGATATTATTATGAGTATTCAAGTTTGTCTCATTTCATGGAGGAACATTAATTATAAGGAAAATGGCAGAAAGAAATACTTTTCTTGCAAAACAAAAGCATCAATATTCTGTATCTCAATAAGGAGAACATGATTGTAGTGCCCATGACAAATTGAATGGAGATTATTATGAGTGTCCAAGTTTGTCTTATTTCATGGATGAACATTAATTACAGGGAATATGGTGGAAAGAAAAGCTTTTCTTGTAAATCCAAAGCATCAAGATCGCGAATCCTAATGTGGGGAACATGATTATAATGCCAACAACAAAAAGAATGGAGATTATTACGAGTATCCAAGATTGTCTTATTTCATGGATGAACATTAATTATAAGGAAAATAGTGGAAAGAAAAGCTTTTCTAGCAAATCAAAAGCATCACTATCGTGTATCCCAAAAAGGATAACATGATTTTAGTACCTATAAGAAAACAAAAAGGGATTATTACATGTATCCATGATTGTCTCATTTCGTTGATGAACATTTATTATAAGAAAAATGGTAAAAAAAAGCTTTTCTTACAGATCTAAAGCATCAATATCATGTATCCCAACGTGGAGAACATGATTTTAGTGCCTATAACAAAAGGAATGGATGTTATTAAGAGTATCCAAGTTTGTCTCATTTCATATAGAAACATTAATTATAAGGAAAGTGGTGGGATCAAAAGCTTTTCTTGCAAATATAAAGCATCAACATCATAAATCCCAATGTGGAGAACATGATTGTAGTGCCAATAACAAATGGAATGGATGTTATTATGAGTATCCAAGCTTGTCTCATTTCACGGATGAACTTTGATTATAAAGAAAATGTTGGAAGGAAAAGCTTTTCTTGCAAATCAAAAGCCTTGATATTGTGTATCCCAATGAGGAGAAAATGATTGTAATGCCCATAACAAAAAGAATTGAGATTATTACGAGTATCCAAGTTTGTGTCATTTCACGGATACACTTTGATTACAAGGAAAATGTTGGAAAGAAAAGCATTTCTTGTAAATCCAAAGCATCAATATCGTGTATCCCAATGAGGAGAACATGATTGTAGTGCCCATAACAAAGGAATGGAGATTATTATGCGTATCCAAATTTGTCTCATTACATGGATGACCTTTGATTATAAGAAAAATGGTGGAAAGAAAAGCTTTTCTTGCAAATCTAAAGCATCAAGATCGTTTATCCTAATGTGGAGAATGAGATTGTTCTGCCAATAACAAAAAGAATAAAGATTATTACTAGTATCCAAGCTTGTCTAATTTC
>JBBYHK010473170.1:0-17064 GCA_038382065.1 Adansonia grandidieri | reverse complement strand
ATATATATATATATATATATATATAAAAACCAGTTGAACTAGTTTATCATCAATTTGATTAATACGTACTTTAATATACTCATTGGACCAGACAGACTACTAGTTCTTGATCCAACAAGTCCAATTGGCTAATCCAAGTCGATTTTTTAATCAATGTTGGCTGTTTTATTTCTTAATTTTAGTTAGGCAACCGAGACCCAACCCATAATTAATGGCTACAACACTTACCATACTTACAGTAAGTTCGATAATTTGTATATATATATATTGTATTTATATTAATTTTTAATATTATGTTATGTTTAAATTGTTATATAGATTTTAACACGTTTATAATTTATGTTATATAAATTTTGATATATCCATATATTCGTATCATGTCTATATTATTTTTAATATTATATCATGTTTTATGTTATATTTTAATTATTTTCTAATGTTATATTCTTGTTATGTAATTGTATGTCCAAAAATTTATACACGTCCTATGACTCTCTAATTCCATGGATGCCTTTCTCATTTTGATTGGGTCTATAGCATTAATATTAGTATATATTCATACCAAAACATAGAGTTTAGCTTTTTTTTTTTTTTTTTTGGGAAATTAAATCAAAATTTGATATTTTCCCATTAATAATTATTTTTAAGCACTAATTTGCCTTTGTTGATAAAACGTTCAACTCCAATTTTGTTTTATTTTCAATTGATCATAAATTTCGATTTGTTTAGTTTAGTTTCTCACTCATATTTCAATCAATTTGATCAATTTCAAGAGTTTATTTAATTGATTAAAGTTTTAAAATTTTAAAATCGAACAAATCAAATGCTCATTCTTCTTACTTTGATAGCACATAGCAGTCTGTATCCCTGTTCTTTATTTATACTTTCAGTAATACATTCAACGCAGCTAATGCATTCTACATAACAACTGTGATTTTGATGATTCCTGTTGTTACGAGTGATTAGGATGATAGATTCCTCACTAAACTTGAAAGGTGCAAGAACAATGAAAATTATATAGACTTTTGTTACTTTGATTTTTTATTTTTTTTAAGAATTCGTATTCGATATATATTCAGAAATGGATATAGAAATATGATTCTTTAAATATATAAAAAAAATTTTAAAAAATTGAACATACTTATATCAAATACCGTCGAGTCCAAGTAACATACAGATAGACTTTTTCTTTTTGTTCCTTTCAACAAGATAATTGAAGATCATATAGATTCCATCTAAAGAATTTTACAATAATGTTTGTGATGCTGTCATTGCACATGTTACAGATTTTTTAAGCAGTATATGGTATATGTATTACTAAAAGATCACTAACCTACTGAGGAGATTTTATTTAAACATTATATTTTTTTTCATTATTTCTCTAATTATGTCAGTGCAAGATTATGGAGATTTTATTTAAATATTATAATTTGTTTTATTATTTTCCTAATTAGGTCAGTGCAAGATTATTTTTCAAAATGCGTTGATTTGGGTAATAGATGAGAAGTCACCCGTTGAACACGCAAATTTTTTTTTTTTGAAGATCGAAGGAAAATCACCTATTGGAATGGCGATTTTTCCTTCTATCGGGAAACAACCCATTCAACGAACGCCTTTCCAAATATATATATATATATATATATATATAAAGGAAACTGCCAATATAAAAGAAGTCGCTCGTTGTGAATCTCTCGCTTCTCTTTTACGAAGAAAGGTACCTATTAAGGGATATATCTAACCGAATCTTGAACTTTTCTCATAATCTCCGGATATAATATAGATTTCAGAGTTTGTTTTCAAAAGTTTTGTAATTTTTTAAATGTGAATTTTAATAGGTGATTAATTTCAATTAATCAAAATAAATTGATGATTACTTTAAATTTAATGGTCGTTTTGTAGTGATCATTTAAAATTAAATTATGTGAATAATTTACTTCGATAACTAGATCCCAACACGAAAATAAAAAAATCACCAACACAAAAGGAAAAAATCTCAAATATATATATATATAAAGAGAAATCGTCATTTCATAGACAATTTCCCTTTAATCTTTTTTTAAAAAAAAAAAAATCTATTACCCGCATTTTAAAAATAATCTTGCATTGACTAAGGAAAATAATAAAAAATTTTAATATTTAAATAAAATGGCCTTAAATAAAAACTCAAACTTAGAACCCTAAAATGCCACATGATCAAGTCATAAAAGGGCAAAAATACCCTCAAAATCTATCAAAATTCCAACTTAAATTAAATTCAACACGAGATTGAATGAATCTTCCCCCATTTCCTTCGTTTTTCCTACGGTGGCGCCCTTCGGCGCGCTAGGATCTGCACCGATGAAGAACAACGACGACGAAAACTACAGTCGTTCTTTTTCCCCTTTAAAACTGTTCTGAAAACCCAAGCCTTGCTCACGTTTGCAAAAGGTATGCATAAATACATTAAGCAATGCGAAAGATACGTCATGAAATCCGATCATAACGTAGTTGTTCCTTTCTCTCCTGTTATTTGAATGGTCAATCTTTTGCCATCTCATGTTATTGGAATAATTAATCTCGATTGCTCATACATTAGTAAATTAATTGCCTAATAATTTTGTTTTGTTGTCTCTAGGTATGATAATTCATGTAATTTATGTCATAATCATATTTAAGTTATTTTAAATTCATATAAATTTTGATATATTAATATGAGAAAATATTCGTATTATATTTATTTTATTTTTTCATATCATATTTTATTTTTCTCTATTTTGTTTGTGTCGTACTATCATATCGTGTTTAATATTATCGGATCTAATTTTCTCGTTCAAGAATGATTCGATGGGGCAAATATAAATTATTTGCATTTTCTAATGGCATACACAAACTTAGATTTGGTTCTTCTCAAACTAAATGTAATTGATCAATAAAATATTTATATATATATATATATATATTTTTAAAATTTAATTATTTTCTGTTTATTTTCAGTGTGATCGATCACTCAATAAAAATGTCAATTTTAATAAAAATTTTAAATAATTTTAATAACTCGAATAATTCCGATGTAAAACCTCACTTAAATTCAAAATGATTTTCTCTCATTAATTATATTGTAATTTTATGGACTTAAATTTTAACTCAAAATTGGTTTATATAAAACCATTGAAAAATACACAATTCCAGTTTTTCAAATCTTTATCAATTTTAAAACTTAAATTCTAAACTCAAGAAAAACATATGTCAAGTAAGATTATAAATGAAACACCTATACTTATAAGATATTCAGATTTGATTTGAAAGGAATTTGAATTTAATTTAACCCTTATCAAGCTAAATTCGAATAATTCAAACTATTGAGCAAACCAATTTTAGGTGTTCTAATAATTAAGATGACCAAGTTCATAACAAACAACAAGTTAAGAATTGTCCTCCTGATCCCATATGTCCATTTTATTTATTGATTTTTATATAAATATGGCCAGATGGAATACATTAAGCTGTAAAGTTGCCTGGCCCATTTTTAATTCGAGTTAACTTGGTCAAATTATTATTCATTTAATAAACGAATATTTTTATTTAAATTTAATTATAAAAATATATTTTTAATATTTTTTAAACAATGATTTAAACTTATAGATCAGATCAAACTCAGACCTAAATAAAAAATTTTAAAATTTTAAAATTTTCAATCCATAACCCTACTTCACTTAGGATACATGTTAATCCTCTAATCCGATATGTTTCTAGAATTTAAACGTTTCATCAAAGATGTATAAATAATTTTTCGTGACAAAAAAAGAAGAGTAATTATAGTGCTGCCGGGGTGGAAATCTTCCATATTTTTCAGCATTGCAAGTAGTAACCAAAAGGAGAAAATGTAAATTGATGGAACAAGTGTAATGACTAGTGACAAATAATGTTATTTAAACAATTTTTAAAAATAAAAAATAAAAAACTTTGTCTACGTTCGTATAGAGTATAATCTTTTTAAATATATAAAAAAATTAAAATTAAAATATATTCTTATTGAGTATATACTGATATTTGACACTTACCTTGAGTTCAGGTAACATAGATAACGAATATGGTGTGCATTATGTTTGATGTTTATCGTGTTTCTAAGGGATTATATAGGTTGTATGTATAAAACTAAAATTAGTTTTACATTGTTTCGTACTTTTTACACTATTTATATTTGTGTAATCCATCGTCGTACTTCATTCTCTTTTCACATAGATTATGCACGTTGAGTTTTAAATAACTTAAAAATGTCTAACTATTTGTTATATGTAAAAAAATTTAATCATTAAACATATATTGAAAAAGACAGTATTCTTAAGCGATATGATAAAGATATCTGATTAACTTGAAACTTTATATGTAAGATAAATACAATTATATTATTAAGGCTAACAGTCAGTTTGTTAAGGTATTAATCATATGCTATATTAAAAAACCATGTAATACTAGTTAGTTTTATAATAGTATAAATGTATTCATTCTCTCTTGGCCTCTCTATATTTATATTGTTAAATCTAATAATCAATTTGTTAAGATATTAATTATACATGAAATTATAAAACCATATAAAACTTATTAGTTTTACCATATAAACCATGTATAGAAATCTAACTTATTTCATACTGGTTTCAATATCCTCAAAACTTGATTATCATGCAATGTTGCATGGATACGAATAGGATACTGATATTCGATACGGATATGACTATGGAATACGACGATTTTTAAAATATAAGATACGAGTACGTTAATACTACAAAAGATATTTTATTTTATATACATAAACAATATATAAATTTCAACGTAGCTTAAAACACATAAAAAGCTTAAATTGTTTAACATGACTCTTCTTCTTAAACACATTTGGGATTAGGGCTATCGAGAAGTGAGGAAGGACATTGGCTTCCGTTCAAGTAGTGGCTCCTTGTTAATCTATATAACACAGTTTAGTTGATGCTCTCTCCATGTAAGATGGGTGTAGTTCAAAGTGCAAAATTTGAAGAACACAAATCAATAATGAAAAGAGGGAAGGTCAATAATGAAAAGAGGAAGCGAAATATGGCCTAGGATATGAACCTGAATCGTACCCAAAACTATACCCATTTTTAAATAAAAAATTGATAAGCACCCATTACATATCTAAACATACCCAATATGTGGTGGTACCCGGTGCAGGTACTTCAAGGATTTGGGCAGAACCACGCTTAGAGGTATCATGTCAACAAAATTGCAGCACATTCTGATACAACCTTGGCGAGGCTGCTGGCGGGAAACAAGTGCGACTCGGAAAACATCAGGGAATCAGAATTCAGGATTGTTTTTCATTCAAACATCTGCACTGAATTCTACCGATGTTAGGACCGCATTTGAGGTTGTCATCTGACATATCTATGATCAATGTGAACATGTTTAAGAGCCAGATTGTGATCCAAAATTTTTTTTAATTTTTTTATCTAAACTAAAATTTATTCTGACCTAATCTATAAACTTAAATTACTATATATTATATAAAAAATTAATTTTATATTAAAATTTATATAATTTATAATTAAATTAAATAGATTTTATTATTTTATTAAATAAATATTGATTCAAATCAAATTAATATAAATCAATAAAATATAAACTTAGACTCGATCCACTTGGGCGCAGGACACTTTGAACAAGTCCAATAAGCAAGAAAGTCTTGAATTCGGATTCTTACAAAGCTGAGTCAACTGTCAAAAGGGTAAGCCCTGTAAAGTATAATAATGTCTGATAATTCAAAGAGATAGTGTGTTTGGTACTCAATTTTAGAAAAGTGGACTAATTGCTAATTGCTAATTGCTAATTGATAATTTTGTATCTATTTAGACAGTAAAAGTCTTGACTAAAATCAATCCATTTTTGGATGCCACGTTTGCATTCATATGAAAATTTCATAAAATATTTAAGGGTTCATCTCTATAAACATTATTTACCTTTTCAATAATTTTTTCATTTAATTCATTGGTTTTACGGAATTCAAAATTCAGTAATGTGGTAATTAAACTTATCTTTTCGTATATATTAGCTTAACCCATTGAATAAAGAATAATATTAGATCAGTTTATCGAACTGGTTAAATTGAAAATCAGTAGCCTATTTGGTCCGAACATTATATTAGAACCATCTTATAGCTTGCAAAAACCAGTCAAAAAACCGGATTAAACCTATAAAAAATTAGATTTATGTATTTTAGTTTTTTTAAAATGAGATTTGAGCATCTAACCTCTTAGTTATTAAAAACTTTACCATTAAGACAAATGTATTTCTTATTAATTATCAACTATATCTAACATTTATTTTAGATTAAATTAGAGTTTAAACATTAAAAAAACATATATCAAACTCGCTAATTCAACTGGTTGAACCGAAAATAAAAAATCTGACTAATTGACTTTCAGTCTGATTTTTTAACATTGGCTTAACTATTGGCATTAAGAATTGATTAACATTTTCCGAGATTTAATTATAAAATTGAGCTCGAAGATTTCTATTCAAAACTCAATTCATATTATATTAAATCGTGCGTTAGGTAAGCTGTTGGAATCATCACTGCCATCATCGTTTGGAATTTTGAAAGTGTGACTAAGAAATTTCAACAAAGCAAAGGAAAGAGACTGGAAATTTCTAATTGCAAGAACAAGGCCCTTTATAATGCAGCAAGAAAATCAAATTTTCTTACTTGTAAGCAGTTTGAGTGCCATATATATATATATATATATATATATATATATCCTCTTTCTTTCACAGCCAAATTGGAGATACATTTAGGCTGCCATTGGCTCGAACCTGAAATCAGTTAGCAAAACATGCCTCGTAAGATGTCCCAGATTCTTTCAACACTTGCACTGCTGTTGCTCTTACTTTCGCTGCTCTTGCCCGCAACTTCAGCCAGAAACACGCACTTCGGTAAGTGGAAGAGTGTTAAAAGATCAATGATTTAAATTTCGATTCCGAAAGTATTTTTGATCGTGTCATGTTTATTATTTTTACTAAGATAACAGATATTATAATAGTTAATTACGATGTATATTAACGGTTGAAAGAGTCAAAATAGCAAAATAATTATCGTAACATCATGTTGTTACAGTTATTTAAATCTTTTATTAAGATTACTTATCTAAATTATGATCTATGTTATTTGAATTTTTTATTTTTATAAATATTTATATCCGAATATATTTATATATAATATAAAAATATAATTCTCTAAAAATATTTAATATACCTTAACCAAAATCAAACGTACTTGTATTTGATAATCGTCTTGATATCCAGATAACATAAATTATAATCATATATAAAACTTTCTTGATTTTATGTCCGATCTCTCCTTTGTATTTTGAGTTGCCAATTTCATTTTTATTGGGTTGTTGCTGTTGTTGTAGGAAACGTGATTGAAAAGATTGAGAGACATCTAATCGGAGTTTCAAGTCCAGGTCATGATCATGCACCGGGTGGTAATACTGGTCATTAAAAAAACCTCAATCAAAGGCCGAATCAGTTAAGTTTTCGTTTGTTGATTCAATTTGCTGGATTGATTAGTTAAGTACTAAGTTTAATATTAAATAACTATTAGATATAGTTGATAGTTAAATAAAATTATGTGTTTGGTATAATGATATAGTTTCTGTTAAATATATATTATAAAAAAATAATATTTTTAATTAATATAATAACAAAATTAAATTAATTTAAAATTTTATGTGTACAACGATTATATTATATTGTTAAATTTAATAATCGATTTATTAAAATATAATTTATATAAAAATTATAAAATATATAAAATTAATTTAATTTTGTACTAAATTAAGTGAATCTCTTCCGCGTGTGTACGAGCGCGCGTGTTTGTGTATATCATTGGAACATCCGGCACTGGGTTCTAACAATGATAGGACAGCATTTGAGGCTGTCATCCAACAGATCATTACCCATATTGTCAGCAGCAAAAGGTCTTGAATTCTGATTCTTACAAAGCTAATTGTCAACAGGGTGAGCCTTGTGAAGGATGATGATGACTTAAAGCAAATTCATACATAGTAGTCACGTTGTTCTCCATGGATTCTATCCCTTTTTTTTATCTTAATTAGATTATCAAATGTCACCATTTTAAAATATATTGTGAAAATATTACTGTTTCAGTCATGCAATTTTTTCTTACATAAATTATGTGTACTTGTAATATAAACATAACATTTTTCTATTATAAGTAGATGTTGAATTTGGTATTCAAAATGTTAGCATTTTGGTAATAAATTTTAATACAAAAAATAGAATGGTCAAAAAGGATAAAAATGAACCCTCTATGTAATTAATTTGTTACTATGTTAAACTTAGGGTTTCCTTGTACTAGTATTTTGTTCTCGATTTGATAGAATTTACACTATTATTAAAATAATTGATTAGATTTAGTATCAAAAATCACGTGATATCAATTTAGTTGATGATAATATAATGAAATCAAATAAAATTAAAAAATTAAATAAGTATAATTATGTCTTTCTTTTAATATTTTATATAATATCTTTAAAAAGTATCTTAATTTACTTTTCAAATAACACACAATTATTTAAAAAAACTATCCACTTAAAAAAAGATTTATTTTTACCCATTTTTATGTAAATTAGACTTATTCAAAGATCGAGTAGCCTGCCTGACCTGACTCGAGCAAGAATTTGGTTTTTTTTTATCCAAGTTGGCCTATTTCATTTCACTATTTATCGATTAAAATAATATTTTTATTTAAATTTAATTATAAAAATATATAAATATTAATTGAAATATATTTTTAATATTTTATTATATTTTAAATAATAATTTGAGTTATCAAGTCGAGTTAAATTTGATCCAAGATTTAGATTTCAAATTTTTCAAGCCGCGACTTAATTCATGGACAAATCTTCTAAAAAATACGCATTAAAAAATTACATAATTTTAAATTTAATTTTCTTAAATACTATTTATTTTTTAAAATATATTTTTACTCCCATTGTGAATGCACGCATTTCTAAGTTAAATTTAGAACATTTAGTTGCCTGCTGATTCACGATATTTTTAATTTTATGCACAATATAGATGAGTTAATTAAGCATTTGGTACTTGAACTTTCGAAAAATTTTCAAATCAAAACTCAAAGAAAATAATTTACACTTTTACACTTTTGAATTTTAAATTATGTATAATGTTAACCTCAAATTTAATACATCTAACCAATCGGCTCGTGGGATTTGATATATTATATGTATATGTCACGCTATTTAAAAGATTGGTTTATATGTTGTAAGTGAAGTTTTAGATTTCATAGAAAATGTTAAAATGATAATATATATACCTTATGAATTTAATAAAAAATAATTAAAAAATAAAAGTGAGAAATGCGATAAAATTTTAATCCGCTTGTGGAGTTAAAAAATTTTCACTGTTAAAGTACCAAATACACATTCTAAAAAATTGTAGTTATTTATCTGGTTTTTATAATTCTTAATTACAAAATTACAAAATATTTTTTCGTGAATTGAATGAATCGGACTTGAAAATTTTTATCAAAATTCAATCCAAATCAAGTTTGATCCATATGAAAGGATGACTCTTAACTGAGTCTTATTAATAAAATATTTAATTACAAGATATTTTTCACGAGTTGGATAAATCAAACGAAGATGGTGATTAAAATTCAATCCAAATCAAGTTAGATTAATATGAAAGAATGACTCTTAACTAAATCTTAGGGCTATTCAACTGCTTGGCTCGTAAGTAATTTTAACTAAGGTCATCATTGGGAAGGTGGAAAAAAAAAAAAAAAAAAAAAAAAAAAAAAAACATAGAAAAGACTAAGAAATTTTCCAATCTTGAAATTTAAAATTTTATAACTAGCAATTGTCAAGGAGAAAAGAACAAAAAAACAATGCAAGGAAAAAGACTTCAAATTTTTAATGCAAGAATAAGAATAAGGCTGCCTCTATACTGAAACATGAGATCAAATTTTCTTATTTGTAAGCAATTATTAACAAATTGAATACCAAAAATCCTCCTTTTTTTTCCCAAAATAATCACAGCCTAATTAGATGCAACTGCCATTGACTTGAACTTGAAATTAGTTAAGCAGACATGCTTTGCAAGGTGTCCAAGATTGTTTCATTACTAGTCCTATTGCTGCTTTCACTTTCACTGCTCTTGCCTGCAACTTCAGCCAGATATACACACTTTGCTAAGTGGAAAAGCACTAAAAAGATTAAGGATTGAAATTCCAATTCCAGTTATGTTTTTAATCATATTGTATTTATCATGTTTATTACAATTAATCATGAAGAATATTGATGGTTGAAAGAGTTAAAACTGCAAAATAATGATCGTAACATTGCTTTGCAATCGTTATTTAAATCCTTAAGTGTATGTGAGATATGTCCTCTTATATCACTTGAGGTGATGAATCCTCTTTAAACCACTCATTCATCTACCATATGATTCATATCATACCCAAAGCCACCCTACCATATGCATCCATCTATTATGGACCCATTCGTGATGGAATCAAAGCATGACACTCCTTATACAAGATGACCTAGTGCCATAAGTCTAAGGATCATGCACATTACTGATACACGAGAGTATTTACATGGCATTTGAGTGAAATATCAAATGGTACTCTCATAGCAGGTCATCCTCAGTGAACTTGTTATTATAACAAGCACTCATATGATGTCCCCAAATATATCTGTAGTTTAACTTATGAGATCAGTTGCATGCATCCTATGCATAGAGGCTTACACATGCTAATCTTTGTGCATTGTCAATACCCTGTCTTGACAATATGATGATCACGAACATTTTTAGAAACACGTCTTTGATACATAAAAGATCTCATAATTATAACTCTTTACAATTTTCTTGCAAGACATGGGCTTTATCTATCTAAGATATTTATAACAATTGGATGAAGAAATATTTTCATGACATTAAATATATATAATGTTTGATTACATGAAATCACTAAATGATAATACCTTACAAGCCACAACAATTTGCTTATAAGGCTTACACTAACAATCTGATGAGGTGTTATTTCTTGTGTGAACATGTGAAACTCTTATATATAAAATGGGGTAGCTAAAATGTTCTGAATATCATTCTCCAGGATCGCAAATTTATTACAGAGCTCAAGAAGTTCCTTCTTAATGTATGCCCAGAGAAAGATAAAATAGGAAACTTAAGATCACTTTTGGGAGATAAAACACAGAATGTTGCTGTCTTGGTTTCCTAAGGTGTGTTGAATCTTCCTTCAGAACTCTTGCCACATCTTTACGATGCGTTGTTCGATGAAATCTCATGGGCTACAGAACATGAGGTTTGATGTTTAGTAATATGTTGTATCTATATTCTTCAGCTTTCATTTTTTTAAAATACCTGTGTTTGATATCCATGCTCAATATACATTTGGATGTGAGTATTGAGATATGATTCTCTAAATACCTTCAAAATACATAAAAATTTTGAAAAAGAATTAAGCATACTTGTGTATACCCATATTCAAAACTCACACTCGAATTCAAGTAACATATTATTGTACTTGAATACTATCTTCTTTAGCTACTGAAAACACGTATCATTGGCATTAAACTTATATATTCTTGTTTCACTTTTTGAAGCCAACAGAGGAGTTGCATAATTCCTTCCACTTCGAGTTTTACATGGTAGTAAGCAAAATTTTCAAGGTATAACATCTTCCTTGTGCTGATTTTACTATTCGTATCAGCATTTCGATGATTCTTTCCCTGACTTTGGCGGCAACTCTGCAGCACAAGAATGAAAATCGGAAAAGGTCATCAAGCACTGACAAAGATGAGGCTTTAATATACATTAAGCCAGAAGATGGGATTTTCCGTAAGGTATTGATTCTTTGACGCGTGTAACGCGGAATGTTTTTAATGATTTCCCTTTAAAACACATTTCAGATGAGCATGTGGTCCTTCCTTTTTCCTTTGCAAACTCAGCAGGTCGCAACTCATGAGGCTAGTAGGACTCAGCATCGAACTTACTATCATCTATCCATTTTTAGTTAAACTCTAAAAATGTTTCAGGGCTAAACTCCTTCTGGGTACTTACCTTGTCTGCCCCATCTTCTGAGATTTCAAAAGTGAAACTTGAATATCTTAAGGTACTCTCTTCTAATAATGAAGGGTTACTTTCTATTTATTTTAAGTGTGATTGGATCACTCAACAAGAATGATCACTCAATAAAAACTTGTCATTTTTAATAAAAATTTTAAATAATTTTAATTACTCGAATAATTCCAATGTAAAACCTCATTTAAATTCAAAATGATTTTCTCTCCCAAATTATATTATAATTTTATGGGCTTAAATTTTTGCTCAAAATTGGTTTATATACAACTAAAGAAAAATACACAATTCCGGTTTTTCAAATGTTTATGAATTTGAAAACTTAAACCCTAAACTCAAGAAAAATATATATAAAGTAGGATTATAAACAAAATGCATATACTTATAGGATACACAGATTTGAGTCGAAAGAAATTTGAATTTAATTTAACCATTGTGGAGCTAAATTCGAACAATCCGAGATATTGAATGAACCAATTTTGAGTATTCTAATAATTAAGATGATCAAGTTCATAACAAACAACAAATTAAGAATTGTCCTCCTGATCCAATATGTCCATTTTATTTATTGATTTTTATATAAATATGGCCAGCGGCTAACCTGCCCATTTTAATTCGAGTTGATCTGGTCAAATCACCATTCATTTAATAAAATAATTTTTTATTTAAATTTCATTAAAATAAATATTTTTAATATTTTTTAAACAATGATTTAAACTTATAAATCGAAACTCAAACCTAAATAAAAAAATTAAAATTTTCAAGTCATAACCCTACTGGACTTAGGATACATGTTAATCCTCTGATCCCATATGTTTCTAGAATTTAAACGTTTCATTAAAGATGTATAAATAATTCTTCATGACAAAAAGAAGAGTAATTATAATGCTGCCGGGGTGGAAATCTTCCATATTTTTCAGCATAGCATGTAATAATCAAAAGGAGAAAATGTAAATTGATGGAACCAGTGTAAAGACTAGTGACAAATAATGTTATTTAGACACTTCATTTTTTTTAAATTTTGTTTGACATGAGTATAAAGCATGATATTTTTAAATATATAAAAAAAATAAAATTTGAATATATTGGTATTGAGTAGATTTGCTCATGGGCCGGATCAGGCAGGATTCAGGTCAGACTTGAGCATGGTATTAACATTAAATATATTTGCCCAAACCCGACCTGGCTCAAAATATGGTCATCGAATTTTGACCAAGTCCACCTATATTTGTAAATAGATAATCCAAGCTTATTTAGGCCCATCCATATTATATTATTTTAAAATTTATTTTTTTAAAAAAACATATTTTTTTTTAAATTTAATCTTTATTAATTTAATAATTTTCTTTTATTAAGTCTATAAATATAAATAATTTAACTTAGCTTTTAAAGTTTACACTATAATATTATATATATGTATTATTTATATGACAAAAATTACATAATACATAAAATATAAAATAAATATATATAATATAATAGTAAAATGGGTCGGGCCGGGTCGGGGTCGGGCTTTGAAAGTTGAACCCAAGGCTCGGCCTATTTTTTTAATCCGGTATAATTTTTTTGTCCAAGCCCATTTTTCGGGCTTCATATGTTTGTCCAAGCCCTTCCAAATATTGGGCCAATCTTCGAGCTTGGCCGAATAGCCCAGCCCTTGAGCAGGTCTAGTGTTGAGCACATACTCATATTTAACACTCACCTTGAGTTCAGGTAACATAGATAACAAATGTGGCATGCATTATGCTTGATGTTTATCGTGTTTCTTTGGGATTATGTAGGTTGTATATTTAAAATTAAATTAGTTTTACTTAGTTTCATAATTTTTATATGGTTTATATTTATTTAATCTGATATCGTACTTCATTCTCTTTTTACGTAGATCATGTACATTAAATTTTGAGTAACTTAAAAATATTTAGCTATTTGTCAAGTGTAAAAAATTTTAACAATTAAATATATATTAAAAAAGACAATACTCTTAAGCGATATAATAGAGATATCTGATTAACTTGAAACTTATATGTAAGATGAGTACAATTATATTATTAAAGCTAACAGTCAATTTGTTAAGATATTAATCATATACGATATTATAAAACCATGCAAAACTAGTTAGTTTTACAATAGTATAAATGATTTCATTCTCTCTCTGCCTCTCTCTCTATATTTATGTTGTTAAATCTAACAATAAATTTATTAAAATATTAATTATACACGAAATTACAAAACCATATAAAACTTATTAGTTTTACCATATAAACCATGCACGGAAATCTAACTTATTTCATATTGGTTTCAATATCCTCAAAACTTGATTATCATGCAATGTTGCATGGATATGGGTAGGGAACCGATATTCAGTACGAATACGGGTGTGGGGTATGGCGATTTTTAGAAACATAGGATATGAGTATGTTAATATTATAAAAGATATTTTATGTTATATATATATATATATATATGTATATATAAACAATATATAAATTTCAACATAACTTTATATATATAAACAACATATAAATTTCAACATAACTTAAAACACATAAAAAGCTTAAGTTGTTTAACATGACTCTTCCTTTTAAACACATTTGGGGCTAGGGCTGTCGAGAAGTAAGGAAGGACATTGGCTCTCGTCTGAATAACGGCTCCTTGTTAATCTATACAACAACAGTTTAGTTGATGCTCTTCTTCACGTAGGATAGGTATAATTCAAAGTGCAAACTTTGATGAACACAAGTCAATAATGAAAAGAGAGAAGGCCAATAATGAAAAGAGGAAGCGAAATATAGCTTATGGCATGAAAATGCTTTAGTTTCAATGTTAAATTTGGCCTGAGTCGTACTCAAGCTATACCCAAAGCTATATCTATTCTTAAATAAACAATTAATACGTACCTAGCATATATCCAAACATACCTCATATGTAGTAGCGCTACCTAGTACGGTTACTTTTTAAGTTTTTGGGCATATCCATGTTTCAGAGGTATCATGTCAACAAAATTGCAGCACACTTTGATTCAACCTTGGCAAGGCTGCTGGTGGAAAATAGATGCAACTTGGAAAACATCAGGGAAGTGACATTGGAGGAAGGTGAAAAAAAGCTTGGCAGAGTCAGAATTCAAAAGGATTGTTTATCATTGAAACATCTGCAGTGAATTCTACCAATGTTAGGACAGCATTTGAGGTTGTAATCTGACATACCCATAAACAATGTGAGCATATTTACGAGTAGATTACGATTCAAAATTTTATTTAAATTTTTTATTTAAATTTATATTTATTTTGATCTAATTTGTAGATTTAAATTACTATATAAAATATAAAAATTTATTTTTATATTAATATTTAAATATTTTATAATTAATTTTAAATAAAATTTATTATTTTATAAAATAAATATTAATTCAAATCAAATTAACATAAATTAATAAAATATAAGTCTAGGCTCGATCCGGTTGGGCCGAGACCTTTTGAACTGGTCTAATGAGCAAGAAATTCTTGAATTCTGATTCTTACAAAGCTAAGTCAACTCTCAAAGTGATAAGCCTTGTAAAGTATAATAATGTCTGATAATTCAAACAGATGGTGTAAGTGTTTGGTGCTGAATTTTAGAAAAATGGACAAATTGATAATTTTGTATTTATTCAGACGGTAAAAGTCTTGACCAAAATCAATCCATTGTTGAATGCCACGTGGCATTCATATGAAATTTTCATAAAATATTTAAGGTGCATGACTATAAGCATTATTTACCTTTCCAATAATTTTTTTCATTTAATTTATTACTTTTACAGAATTCAAAAATGAGTAATATAGTAATTAAAAAAAAAATCGAATTGAATTAGCTTATCAGATTGGTTGAATCGAGAATCAGTGGCCTATTTGATCTTAACATTATATAAGAAATACCTTATAGCTAGTAAAAAATCAGTCAAAAAATCAAATTGAACCTATAAAAAATTGGATTTATATGTTTTAATTTTTTTTCAAAATTTTAATAGTAATCAATGGGATTTGATTATCAACTATATTTAGTATTTATTTTAGATTAAATTAAAGTTTAAATATTAAAATATAACTATCAAATTGATTGATTCAACTAATTAAATCAAAAATAAAAAATATAATTAATTTAACTTCCGATCAAATTTTTTACGTTAGCTTAATCAATACCATTAAAAAGTGATTAACATTTCTTAATATTTAATTATAAAATTGACCCTGAAAATTTCTATTCAAAATTCAATTCATATTAAATTAAATCGTGTGATAGGTAAGTTGTTGGAATCATCACTTACGTCATCATTTGGAAATTCGAAAGAAGACTGAGAAATTTCAACAATGCAAAGGAAAAAGACTTGGAAATTTTTAAATGCAATTAAAAAGGCTCTTTATAATGGAGCAAGAAAAATCAAATTTTCTTATTTTGTAAGCAGTTTGAGTACCCAAAAATCCTCTTTCTTTCTCCAAAATAAATCACACCCAAATTGGATATACATTTATGCTGCCATTGGCTCGAACCCGAAACCAGTTAGCAAAACATGCCTTGTAAGATGTCCCACATTCTTTCAATACCTGCCCTCCTGTTGCTCTCAATTTTGCTGCTCTTGCCAGCAACTTCAGCCAGAAACACACCCTTGGGTAAGTGGAAAAGTGTTAAAAGATCAATGATTTAAATTTTGATAATTAATATATTTTTTTATCGTATCGTATTTATTATTTTTACTACTATAATAAATATTTTAATAGCTAATTACGATATATATCGACGGTTGAAAGAGTCAAAATAATAAAATAATGATCGTGATATCGCATTTCTGTTAAGATTACGTATCAAAGTTATAAGTTATAATTTATATTATTTGAACTCTTTATTTTTTATAAAATATTTGTATCTGAACATATTTAC
>JBBYHK010473161.1:0-19631 GCA_038382065.1 Adansonia grandidieri | reverse complement strand
GCATGATAATCCTAAGAGGGTGATGGAAACATGGAGAGCTCACTAAAATGATGAAGGTGCTAAAAAACAAAAAATGTAAGTGATAGAGTAGGAAGTTATACCAATAAAACTTCAACTTTGGCCAAATAGTTGGAGCAGCAAAGATGGCTTGAATTTCCCTTTTTTCCTTGTTGTAAATAAGCAAGAAAAAGAGAGAAACAATGAGGTTTTGGTTCTAGTATGGATAAGGTTGATTTTTAAAATGTGTAGAGGTTAAGAGTAAGTGTTTTAGGGCTATTTTTGGCTGGTGGGTGAAGAGCTACAGGATTTGTTTTTTTTTTATGTGTGAATATGTTTTTGGCAGCTGAAACAAGCTGGAATCTAACCTTTCTTAGTTGAGATAGAAGTGGTCCATTTATTCCAGCATTTTAGAGCCAATTTGGAGGTGTTTTTGGCCATTTCTCAAGGGGGACAAGGTGATGTTAGCATGGTGGCCATAGGGTGGCTTGTAGGGAGCAACTTACTACCAAAGTGATGGGCATAGGGTGGTTGGTTTAAATGCTAAAATGATTTTCCAGCAAATAGGGTGGCTGATGGTGACATTGGCCAACAACTAGGGAGGAGTAGGGTGATCAAATGACATTGACCCTTTTGATCCAATTTAGACTTTAAAAAAATGTTTTGATTAATTTAAAAGTATAAATTCGTAATTTAACATGTGTTTTAATCATTCCTGATGCAAAGAAACGAGTTAAAATCTTGTTTTGGATCAATGGTGGATGAGTCAATAATGCCCGGACTGTGAAAATGGCCTGCATGTATCGATACATTACAGAATGTATCGATACATTTGGTCCAAAAACCTTGTGTGTATTGATACAATGAACATTGTATCAATACAATGATCATTGTATCGATACTATAAACCACTGTATCGATACATGTTGATATGTATCGATACATTTCTTTATAGAATGCATGTTTTGGTCCTGGCATGGCCTAGTATAAATACATGAGGTCTTGTATCGACATAGAGGCTTATGTATCGATACATCTACATGTTGTATCGATACAAATGAGGACATTTCAAATTTTTGGCATGTTGGAGCATTGTAATGATACATGAGAACCATGTATCGATACATTCAAGTAAAATTATGAATTTTCTCATATCATTTATCCCCGGATACCTTGAACTACGTCATTTGATGCCACATATTTTTATTTACCTTTGATATGATCCCTAAGCCTCCTTAACCTCCTCAAAATACTTTTTCGCAGGGCAACAACCATCGCCCCCTCTTACGTCCATGCTCTAGATTACTAAATATTAACTCGGACAAAATAAGGTGTCTACAGGTGTTATCAGTCACTTTCGAGCGTCCATACTAGGAAAAAACCATGAAAGGATAAAAGAAATTCTTAATTCAATCCAATCTAATTGACTTATAAGAAAATTACACTCTTTTTTATTCCTAAATCAACTTGTTGCTCTTAGCACACTCTTCCCTATGAAACCCCTTATCCTAAATGGTATAACATTATGCCCACTAGGAGTACCATGTGAGGTTATAAGAGCATTCTATAGAAGATTGCAATGCATTCAAAAAGAGGGTTCACAACCTACCCGATGCTAGGGTACTCTATATTGAACCAAAATCAAATGTTACTATTAAGCTGCCATCATGTTATACTAGGCCAATCAATTGTAAAAGGAACTTCTCACTTTAACCCGTTGAGTCTTCCAACACAAGCCTTAAAATTAGCATCTAAAACTTTAATTATAGATTGACCAAGAAATAATCTTCTTATCATTCGATAAATGTTCTTTGGAAGCATTAGAGTGGTAAGGTGGTAAAGTGCTCACGAAGGCAGTCTTATATCTACTTTGTGGACTTTGTATGTGTGGAATCAAGAAATAGTTTGAAGTATAAGAATGTCAATGATAATGGGATGTTCACAGAGATGATTTTTAGCCACTTTGTGAAGCTTAGTAAATATGATTGCATGTACTAGCAATGAATCAATGATTTTTAAAGCTTTTAGGTTGAAAATGTCAATTCTTCAAATTCTTTCCTATATGTTGATCTTCCCATGCCTATACTCAATTAATTATCTACCATGCATATCAATAACATAAAAATACTTATCCATTCATTCATATATTCATTGTCTCAGTCATCGATGTTCATTCATTCATGACCAGGATTCCATTAAAATCCACAAAAGGAGTGTTGATAAGAATGTTCCTTTTCGCAATTAATTCTTTTTTTTTCTTTTTTAAATTGTACATAATTCAAAAATGAAATGGAAAGAAATCATTATTGGTGTATGCCCTTGAACTAATTAGATTGGAATAAGGGGTACATGGTTAACTAAATACATGCAAGTTACTAAGTTAATCTAACATAGGTTTTTCTTCATGTTTGTGGTGTGATTGACACTCATGCACACACTAATTGGTTGAAACCCGTGGAACTTTATTATGCCTTACAAAGAATTGCATTGAGTTGCAATTATGAAATTCTTATGCATTAAATCCTAGCTCCTTAAAAATATTCTTGGTCATCATATTGTTAAAAGTCGGCATTAACAATGTTTAAAGATCGGCTTACGTTATGCCTTTTTACTTAAAAAGTAAGCCAATGATCTCATATGTTGTTTGTTTTATGGAAACAAGTTCACTAAACATCAGATACTTGGGATGGCATAAGGGTGTTTGTTTTATGGAATCAAGTTCACTAAACATGGCCTGAATAAGAATTCTATTTGGTATAAGTCACTTAAGTGTCTGTGGAATATGTTTTCATGTGTGAGTCATGTATAATAGTCCTTAAACTTGTGATACCAAGTCATCTCATATGACAAATGTAGATGGATGCTTATGGTAAGGTGGTTTTAGGTATAGCGTGAATCATATGGTAGAAGAATAAGTGATCCAGAGAGGATTCGTATCTTTAATTGACATTGGAGGCATATCTCAAGTCTTCTTAACTATGGTTAATTGGATTAAAGTCTTTAGCCAAAGCATAATGGATTATAATGAATAGTCCTTATAGATCCATGATCATTAACCAAGATTTATTAGAACAAATATAGATTGAGGTTTTGGTAGACACTACACCATGCTCATTCAATCTGGGATATCAGTGAAAAGACTTACTAAATAGATAAGCTGGTTACCAAAAGGTTTTTGTAAGGGCATATAGACTCTTCAACATTCAGGTGGTCATGATGGGTTGCTAGATCCCATATTTGATCTATGAACATGATTAATAAGATTATTTATGTTCATTGCCAACATGTTGGGAACCTAATGGGTCATATACAATAAGGTAGGTCTTTCAGATTAAATCCAAGATTTAATCAAAATTATGACTTAATCAAATAAAAGGTAGTTTAAATGATGAACTTAATTGAATGAGTTCAATTATTTAAAACAAAATTAGATTTGTGAAATCTAGATTTTGTTGTCTAATTAAGACATTAATAATAAGATTGTCTTATTAAAATGATGTCCAAATTAAGACATCAAATGTAAAGGTGGATAAACACTATAGTTCCAATTAAAATAGGATTTCAACTAGACTCGAGATTTGATTAAAAATCAAATTTCCTCTCTTATTAATTTATTTATTATCCCTTCTAATATTATTGTAATATTAATTATTTGACAATTAATATTAAAATTAAGTTATAAAATAATAAAGATGTTTTAGTGATAAAATCCATAGGGATGTGTGTTCCCAAATTATTTGATAATTAGGTTTATTAAATAAATATTATTTATTTATTTAGATAAGTAAACAATTGAATTAATTAGATTAAATCATTGAAACACAAGTTTGGCCCAAAAACTCCTATATTGCGCCATAACCAAGGTTGGTGTCCTAAACTTGTTGGGTCAATTCCTTTAGCCCAATCATTTAGGGGATTTTGGCTAAGGCATAGAAAGGATTGGTTGACCATTTAGTTAACCTAAAATAAAAGAAATGTAACTTTTCCATTCTGAATCCAACTGGAAGTAGAATTGTGCTAACATATAAATATATGATGGCCAAAGGGCTTAGATGAGAGTTTTGACCTAATTTTGAGATATGAGGTTGCTGAATATCTTTGGAGAATATATTTTATTAAATAAAGGATATTTTTCTCAAACAATATTCCTACCTACACAAAACCCTAGCTATTACGCCATCTCTTTGTGAGCTTTAATGTTGGCACAATCTTGGGTGCTTCATTCTTCTTGGTTCTTGTTTGATTCAAGATTTAAAGTTACCTTCTGGTTAAGGGTTAACAACCCTTCTAGCTAGCAGCAGAGAACCATCGAGCCTTGAGAACTTTTAATAGCTACCTGTGTAGATAACCATTAGAGGTAGAAAGTGTGTGCTGCTTGTAGTCTTCAAGAATCTTTCAAGCAACAAGCTTTTGCAGTGTTTTAAGCGTAGATTTTAACATTTAAAATCAAGTTAACTTTTGATCATATGGATGATTAAATCTTGATTCAAAATTTTATTATTTGCTACATGTAAGTCCCTCCCCAAAGATCTATAAAGAAGTTTGACATTTCTATGTTTACTGTTTTTGCTGCGATCTTTTTATGTTTTATCGATTTTGGAATCCAATATATGCATGAGGCTAGACTTTACCAGGATTCAAGATCCCTTCAAGTGGTATTAAAGCCTATAGGTTGTGGATTACATGTAGTAAGTGGGCTAATTCATGGTAATTGACATCTAGATGTCACATTTATATATCTATGAAGTTTTAGGCCATAAAAATATGAAAAATAATTTTTATAAATTTTCTTAATTCTAGATAGCATGCTTAGAAAATGTATTGATCATTATGAAAAGTTTTAATAATTAACAAAATTAGTTTTTATCAATTTAGATTAAATACACAGAATTGATAAAAGCCAAAGACATGTACCTTGTAATTTGCGATTTCTCTAGGAATATTTTCTAGTCATTTCTTTATTGTAAAAATTCATTTTATGATATAATTTTATCATATTAAACTTATAAAATTCAATTTGATTTATTTAAATATGATTTAAAATAAAGAAACATATCTTAAACTTTTTTGGTGATAACGCATGACATGGTGTTGTTGGCTATTCTTGGATATGTTCTTGTACCTAATGCACCTTGAAATCTTTATGAGAAAGTTCTACGGTTTGTTGTACTTTAGGATAGCTAATTAATCAAAGAATATGTGATTCTTGAGTGGATCCTGGTTGCTAAAAGTTAAGGCATATTAATGCCACATCCATGAATGTATATCCATGTGATTTGCAACTTACTTGGCAATTTGTTGCCAATGGGTTTGATGCTTTGATTCGATCTTTGGCGGTATCTTGAATAAATTTCCAACCTCTAAAATTATTGTTTAAACATTTCTCAAAGGTGTGGAAATCTTGTTTCAACATTAAAAATTAGTATTTAAACATCCTTCAAAGGTGTGGAAATCTTGTTCCAACATTAAGGCTTGCGGCAAGGTGATATCACTTCCCAGTTTTTCTTGGAACTTATGATTGGGCACAAGAATAGGCAATGGGCAAAAAGTTGAGGCCACTACCATCGGAACCTATACCTTATCATTACCTACAAGCATGACTTTGGAACTAAAAGAATGTCTTCTAGACTGTGAAGAAATATAATTTCAGTTTCATACTTCACAGACAATGATGCCTTCAAGTTAAAATCAATGGCAAAATTTGCACCATTATTTTAAATGATGTGGTCTATGGATTGGCATCATTCAAGAATGGGCTATTTTTGTTGGATCCTGAAATGATTTTCCTCAACATAAATGTAAAGAAAGCTAAAAAGGACTGACCTATCAAAAGAGTATATTTGGCATTATAGGCTTAGGCATACCAATGAGACTCAAGTAGCTAAGTTACATAAATAGGGCTATCTTAACGCATTTTATTATGAATCATAGGGGGCATGTGATTGTTGTTTCCTTGGCAGGATGATCAAGACTCCCTTTACTAGTAAAAATGAAAAGGCTAGTGATTTGAGCATATAGATGTATATGGTCCTATAAATACAATGGCTAGACAAAGGTATTCTTGGTCTATTGCCTTTATCAATGATTACTCAACATATGAGTGCATACACTTAATGAAGTATAAGTTTAAAGCTTTTGAAAAGTTTAAAGAGTTTGTGGTTGAAGTAAAGAAATAAATTGGCAAAAGTATTCTAGCTATTTGATTCGATCATGGAGAAGAATATTTATGTCAAGAATTCTTACCACAGTGGGCTGCATCAGAACTCCATGTGGACTCCATTAGAACTCCATAACATAATGAAGTGTTCAAAAGGAGAAACTAAACCTTGTTGGACGTGGCTTGTTCCATGTCTAAGGTAAAACTTCAGATATTCTTTTAGGGATATACCTTAGAAACATACTACATATCATTTAAATAGGGTTCCATCCAAATCTGTGGATAAGATGCCGTATGAAATGTGGTATGATAAAAGACCAATGTTTGCTCACATGGGGATTACTTTTACCTTTCAATTAAACAAATGTGTTTATTTAAAAACACGTAGTCTTCTAAAAAAAGAGTTTCTAGTAAAAAAGTTTAATAGGAATAAAGCTAATCTTGAAAAAATTCAAGCACCATAAATTGACATTTTTATAGAACCTGAGCCAACGATTAAAGCACTCGATGCTCAACTTAAAGCTCAGATGACATAAATACTCCATCAGTCTAGTAAGATAAGAAAAGCTCCAACGAGTTACAAATGTCTTATAGATTAAGATGACTTGCGTTGTAATACTGAACCTACCAATTTCAAGGAAGTAATGTCTAGCATTAATTTTGATAAATGGCTTGAAGTCATGATATCCGAAATGGCTGCCATAAAAGTCAACCTAGTATGCATTTTGGTTGATCCACCCTAAGGGATAAAACTCATAGGGTGCAAATGGGTCTTTAAAAGAAAGACTAACATAGATGACAATGTACAAACATATAAGGGAAAATTGATGACAAAAGGTTATAATCAAATAGAAGGCATTGATTATGATGAGACATTTTTATCAGCTACCATGGTAAAATCTATTCGGATTATGCTTTCTATAATTGCATATCAAAATCACGAGATATGGCAGATAGATGAAAAAGGTATATTCCTCAATAAGAATTTGTAAGAGAAAGTGCACATGACACAACCTGATGGTTTTATGTACAAGTCAAATCCAAATTGAGCATGTCGACTGAAAAAGTCCATGATTAGGCTAAAATAAACTACACAAAATTTGAACATTAGATTTGATAAAGCGATTAAAAATTTTGGCTTTATAAAGAATCTTGATAATCCATGTGTCTATAAAAAGACAAATAGGTAAGCTATTGTTTTCTTTAGTGTTGTAGGTTGTTGACATATTGCTTATAAGAAACGACATACTAGTGCGGTAGGCAATTAAGGTTTATCTATCTAGCCAATTCTCCATGAAAGATTTGGGAAAAGTAGCATACATTCTAAGAAGTAAGATCTATAAAGATATCAAAAGAATGCTTGACGTATCCCAATCTACTTACATAGGCAAGCGCTAAAGAGGTTTACCCTAGAAAACTCTAAGAGGGGAAACTTGCCCATAGTACATGGCATGCATTACTCGAAATAAATGTGCCCTAAAACAATTGGATGAGAGAGCATGGATGAATGATATCCCATATGCCTCGGCTATTGGATCCATTATGTATGCTATGCTATGTACAAGACCAGATGTATCTTATGCTCTAAGTATCATAAGCAGATACCAAAGTGATCCTCGTGAAAGTCACTAGATTGCTATAAAAAATATCTTTAAGTACTTATGAAGGATTAACGATATCTTGTAGGTTTATGAACGGACTAAACTCCATGTAAGGGGTTACACTGATGTTAGCTTCATATCTGATTGGTATGATAGTAAATCATAAAATGGATTTGTATTTACCTTTAATGGTGCTGCAGTTAGTTGAAAATAGGCTATAACTATAGACTTAACAACTAAAGTTGAATACATCCCACATGTAAAGCTACTTTATAGGAAGTTTGGATGGATAAATTCATTTTACGAACTTGATGTGGTTCCAAACATTGTTATTGTGATAACAATGGAGCCATAGCAGAAGCTAAGGAACCAAGGTCTCATAAAAAATCTAAACATATGTTATTATGGTATCATCTCATTAGAGATATTATAAAGAGACATGACATTAGTATCTAATAAGTACCCACCGAAGAAAATTTAGCTAATTCTTTCATGAAAGTTTTGTCCTAGTAGAAACATGATCATCGTATAAAAGGTATGAGACTTAAACATATGGGTGATTGGCTTTAGTGCTAGTTGAGGATTAGTGGTGCAAGCCCTATAAGCCAATCATTGTGGTTTGTAAGGCATTAGCATTTGGTGATTTTGTGTAATCAAACATTACATTTAATTAATGATATAAAGGTATTTCTTTATCCATAAGATTTAATTGTATAATTGTTATAAATATCTTATATAGATAAAGCATTTGAAACATATTGGCCTTACAAGAGAATTGTAAAAAGTTAAAATTATGAGTTCTTTACGCATCAAAGCTGTGTTTGTAAAAATGTTTCTAGTCTTAGATCGCTTTTCATCAGGATCTAATCCAGGAAGTGATCTTTCATGGCAGTCCTATCCAACTGATGAGTCTTATTCTATCTATCATTAAAATAATCAGTCAAAGGCCCCTCTTGGACATAGCCATCATATTGCCAAGACAGGGCACTGACAATGCACAAAGACTAGCATATATAAGCCTCTATACATATGATGCAAGTAACTAATCTCATAAGTTAAAGAATAAAGACACTTCGGCACATTATATGGTTGTTTCTTATGGTAAAAAGTTCACTAAACATGACTCGTTATGAGAGTTCCTTTCAGTATTTTACTCAAGTTTCTATGAAAATCCCTCATGTATTCAAAGTATAAGTGATTCTTAAACTTGTGACAACAAGTTATCTCATATAAGAAGTGTCATGCTTTAATTCCATCATAAACAAGTCCACAATAGATGGATGCTTATGGCAGAGTGGTTTTAGGTATGCCATGAATCATATGGCAGATAAATAAGTTGTCCAGAGAGGATTCATTATCCCAAGTGATATGAGGGGACATATCTCACATGTACCTACCCCGTGCTAACTCAAAGTCTTTAGCCGAGGTAATATTAATTTGCATACTAATATGGAATAAGCTAAGAGTAGACACTGAACCATGCTCTTGCAAATTGTAGAATACATAATGAAAAGATATTTATTACACTAAGATATTAAGCAGTGAAGGGATTGTTAAAACCATATTGACACTCCTTGCATGTTGGATGCCATGATGCATTAATAGATGCCAATCTTGGTCTAAGAATAAAATATTCTTAATTAGGTATTTTATGTTTATTGCTAATATGATAGGGCCTAATGGGTTATACACATAAGGGTGATTAGTAGAAATTAAATTGAAACTTGGTTTATATGTCTAATACAAGAAAAGTTACTTAGGCCCAATTGGAATAAGTTCAAATAAGCTAGAGGCAACATTATAATTTCTTAAAAATTAAAATTTTAAATCTTAGGTTATGTAAACCCTTGTTTTTTTTCCCTTGTAGCTAAATAGAGACTTTGAAATTCAACCAAGAGACTTTTGGAAAACTTAGATCATGATTTCCCTAGAATCTCTAAGGGAGTTGATGCAATATTAGTATTTTTGGAGAAAATTAGTTTTCTTCACCTTATTTTGTTCCTTGAATCGATGTCTTCTAAGTGTAAGGGAAGGTTTATTAAAACTTAAGCTGCTAGCATGGCTCCTGGCAACCAGATCTCTTTCTCGTTAAAGGTTTTCCAAGTCACCTGTATGGATAACCATTAGAGGCTAGATGCTTGTACAACTTTGGTTTGCAACAGCTGCGCTCAGTGTGTTTGATAATTGGGTCATGGAATTACTAATTAACTTTTCCAGATTAAGGTATTTTTAAACCTTGAATAGATTTTTAGGTTTTTTTTTTCTAAAAGATTAATAAAGATCTTGTAAGACGATCCTATTTAGGGAGTATTAGATTAGTTTTATTGTCATGTTTCTGTTGCCATGTTTATAAATTAGTTTATAAAGTTTTGTAATCTAATTACTTGCTACCCCAATATTTCCTACAATTAGGTGTAAGATCACATGCAAGATTAGCCAACAACTCATGTCAGGCAATATCACTAAGAAAATTCAAGATTGTGTTTCTTAGTTTTAAATCATATTTAAATAAATCAAAATTAAATTTTATAAGTTCTACTTATAAAACTAGATCATGAAAAACAATTTTAACATCAAAGAAACCATTAGAAAAATTCCTAGAGATATCGCAAATTACATGGAAGATGTCCCGGGTCTTTGTTAATTCAATGTGTAATTGATCTAAATCAATAAAAATTAAATTTTATTAATTATCAAACCTTTTAACCATGATCAATCCACATTAAGCATGCTGTCAAGAATTAAGAAAATTTATAAAAAAATATTTTACCAATTTTTATGGCCTAAAACTTCATAGATATACACATGTTACATATAAATGTCAATTACCATGAATTAGCCCATACTTACTACATGTAATCCGTAAATTATAGGCTCTGATATCACTTAAAAGGAACTCTTTCTTGGTGAAGTTTAGCCTTATGCATGTATTGGATTGCAAAAATCTTTAAAACATAAACATAAGCGCAATGGAAATAGTAAAAATAGAAATAGCCAAACTTCCTTATAGATCTTTAGAAAGGGATTACATGTGGTAAAAAATAAAATTTTCATTCAAGATTCATAAATCCATATGTTAGAAGGTTACCTTAAATTTTAGAGGCTAAAATCTAAAATAAATCAACTCCAAGATGTTGAAAGAAATTGGCTAGGCTTTCTAAAGGATTTCTTGAAGACAACAAGCACAACACATGTGTCCTGCTTTTAATAGTTATCCATACAGATGACTATTGAAACTTTTTTGAGGCCTGGTGGTTCTCTAGTGTTAGCTAGAAGGGCAACAAACCCTCAACCAAAAGATAATCTTTCTTGTCTTCCTAATCAAGAATGATTCCTAATGGAGGTTGATGTAAAAATAACAAGAATAGGAGAAGGTGGTGGCAAGAGAGATAGAAACCCTAGAAAATATTTTGTAACCCTTACAAATATTCTCTCCCTTAACTAAGGTAAAAAAAACCATCATTTTTTTCTATCATAGTAAGTTTTTATATAACAACTTAATCCTAGTCTTAGCTAGAGTTAGGATGGAAGAGTTTTAACCTAATCAAAACTCCAAAATCAAGTGAAACTATTTTCCTTGTTTTAGTTGTTTTAATTTAACCAATTATAGTTTCACAAACTTTATGGCCAGCCATTCCTTCCTATCACTTGGTTGAAATATCCACCAAAATTGGACTAAAAAAATTGGCCCAATAGGCTTGGGCTACAAGCAAGGGTTTGGTGCAATACAAAGATTTTAGGCCAATCTTGTGTTTCCATGAATTTAATCCAATTAATTCAATTTTTTATTTATCTAAATAAATAAAAATTATTTATTTAATAAATATAACTATTAAATAATTATAAAAAATAAATAAATAAATTGGAAACACAATTTTGCTATTATATACACATCCCTATGGATTTTATCACTATAAAATTCTTAAATCAATTAAAACTATTATTAACTTTATTATAATATCATTTAACATTAATTATTAAGTGATTAATATTACAATAATATCCTAAGGGATTTAGTTCAAGACATGTGATAGAAAAAATTGATTCATAATCAAATCCCTAGTCTAGTAGAAATCTTATTTCAACTAGGACTAGTGTTTGTCCACCTTTGCACTTTATGTCTTAATTTAGACATTATTTTAATAAGACAATTTTATTATTAATGTCTTAATTTAGACATTATTTTAATAAGACAATTTTATTATTAATGTCTTAATTAGACAATAAAATATCTAGATTTCATAAATCTAATTTTGTCTCAAATAATTGAACTTTTAAATTAGGTCCTCTATTCAAAGTTTTACTTAATCAAATCATACTTAATTAAATCCTAGATTTAATTCAACAGATCTTGCTTAGTATGTGAGACCCATTAGGTTCCCAACATGTTGGCAATGAACATAAATAATCTTATTTGAGACAACATGATTAAGTATGACAACATGACAACACATATGTTAAACAAGTAGGTATGACCTTAAAGAAACCCTTCAGTAACTAGCCTATCAATGTAATACGATCTCGTCACCATATATCCTAGATAGAATATGAGCATCGTGTAGTGTCTACAAAACCTCTATCCATATTAGTTCGTGAAACTCATGGTTAGTCATCATGGATCTGTGAGGAATTATTCCTTATAACCCATTATGCTTTGGCCAAAAATTTGGATCTAATTAACCATAGTCAAGAACACTTGAGATATGTCTCTAATGCCATTTGAAGTGGTGAATCCTCTCGGAATCACTTATCCATCTACAATACGATTCATGTTATACCCAAAACTACCCTACCCTAGGCATCCATCTATTGTGTACTCGTTTGTGATGGAATCAAAGTGTAACACTCTTTATACGAAATAGCCTAGTATCATAAGTCAAAGGGCTATTATGCACGATTGGCACAGGCGAACATAGTCCATAGACACTTAAGTGACTTATAGGAAATAGAGTTCTTATTCGAGCCATGTTTTATGAACTTGTTTCTACAAAATAAGCACCCATAAGCTATCCCAAGTAATTCATATGCTTTAACTTCTACGAGACCAAAGGGTTGTATGCATCCAATTGACAGAGGCTAAGCATGTACTAGTCTTTATGCATTGCCAATGTCTTGTTTTGACAATATGATGGCTAAGAACATTTTTAAAAATATGGCTTTAATGCATGAGGGTGTCATTATCATAATGGTTTACTTACTTTACAAAGCCATTATGTTTCAAGGGCTTCATCCAATTAGTGTTTGCATGAATATCAATCACACCACTAGCATGAAGGAAAACCTATGTTACTTTAAGCTTGGTAACATGTATGATGTTATTTGACTACATGTCCTATTTCTTAATCTGATTGGTTCAAAGGCATACACCAACACATGCTATTAAAAATAACCAAAGAACCATTGGAAGAATTTCATCTTTAACAGTAAAGTCTTATAAAAAAAAGTCAAGGCCAAGTGCTTCTGAGCTGTGTAAATGCTATTGAAGCTAAAAAGATAATGGAAGAAGTCCATGAAAGGCTAGACAACTCATGAGACTAGGATATTACTGGTTGACTATAGAGGTGATTGCATAAAGTATGCACATAAATGTAACAAGTGTTAGATATGTGCAGATAAGATTGATATACCTCAATCACAATTGTAGGTAATAACATCTCCATGGCTTCTTTAATGTAGGGCATAGATATGATAGGTCTGATTGTGCCTAAGGCATCGAATAGGCACTATTTCATCTTAATGGCAATAGATTACTTCACCAAATGGGTGGAAGTTTCTTCTTATATGAATGCAACTATGTTGGTGTTATACAAGTTTGTCAAAAAAAAATCACATGTCGATATTGAATACAAAAATTAATCATCAGTTATAATGCTTCAAATTTAAAAATAAAATTATGTGTAAAGTGTATGCAGAATTCAAAATCAAGCATCATAATTCGGTAGCATACCGCTCAAAAATGAATAAGGCAATAAAAGCAGCCAATAAAAACATAAAAAATATTATGTCAAAGATAACCAAGACATATAAAGATTGGCATAAGAATTTACCATTTGCTTTATATGCCTATTTGACTTTAATTTGTACTTCTACAGGTGCTATCTTATTTTTCTTAGACTATGGGATGGAAATGGTGTGATCTTGGCCTTTCCTTATGTTATGTCATTGCTTATTAATTTGTTTAATAAGATTGATAAATTGATAGGGAATGACAATAAGATGCCTTAATATTTTGATAAGAAAGATCAATGTCCTATAAAGAAATTGGCATCTATTTCAAATTCTGGTGATTTAAGGTTTGTGATTACCCAAATTAAAATATATTATGATTAAATGCTTCAAAGAAAGGGAAGTATGAAAATGAAAAAGAGAGTGATGGTGAAAGCCATGAGATTTGAGAATAATAATGAAGCTTGCAGGATGTTGCACAATTGAAAAGAATAAGTATCTAATGCTTTAAGAAAAGAAAAAAGATGAAAATGGAAGAGAATAATGGTAGTGGAAGCCATGATAAATCTAAAAGAGTTAAATGAAAGCAAAATTTTCATAAAAAGTGTTTTGCTAAAGCAGAATGGATCATGATTGACATTAAAATAAATCCTAAATTATAATTCATATAACATGAATGTAAGAATCATGCATTTGAATCCATATTGCATCAGAAGAGATTATTCAAAAGAAAGATATCCCTAGTGGTGTCAATGGAAACAAAGATTGTTCCCTACTAGATGGTATCATAGGTAATATCATTCCTTCCTCAATGAGTTAAATCCATTATAGTTGGTATATAGAAAGAAAAGAAAAAATGCCCAATTTTGTTGGTCAGTTAGAAAATTTGCAAAATTGGCTCCTTGTAGGGAGATTATGTCCTATAGAAAGGAGATTGAGTTTGTCTTAGTCGATGTTGTGAAAGATTGATGAAGTTTTTCTTTGTTCACTTTATTTGATTATGTGAAAAGTCAGTGGAGTCGGGTTTGAGTTGGCTTCATCCAATTTTGTGGAAGATCGATGAAGTCTTTTTGTTAGCTTCACTTGATTATTTGGAAGATCAATGGAGTAGTTTTTAGCTTCATTCGATTATGTAAAAGGTTAGTGAGTCAATTTTGAGTTAACTTCATTCGATTAGGTGAAAGATCAGATAGAAAGATTTTATTTTATCAACTTCACTCAGTTATGTGGAAGATTGATAATGTTTGTTGTCTTTTCTTACATTTTATTCAACTAGGCAGAAAGTCAGCGAAGTTATTTTTCTTTATCCATTTCTTTTAATTAGATAGAAGATTGGTGAAATAGGTTTCTGAGTGAAGTCCTTTTCATTTGGTAGTATGTAAATCTTTTGAAGTAGGCATTCTATGTTAGTCAACTTTATTTGGTTATGTGGAAAACCAATACAGTTGACAACTAAGTCCTTTGCATTTGATTATGTAGAAGACCAATGAAGTAAGCATGCCAGTCTGTTTTATTTGGTTATATGGAAGACCAGTAAAGTTAGTATTTTTAAATTTCTACTTAAGCATAATCTATTTAATTAGGCAATTGACTAGTAGAAATGGCACCTTATAGATAAATGGAAAGTTGTTGGTGAGGATTGATTTTCTTTATGTTTAAATTAGTTAGTTATGTTATTAATTATGTAAAAAAAATCAATAAAGGGGCTTATCAGGTCCTTGATAAAATCATGTCTATTTAGTCTTTACCTAGTTCCTAAGTTCTTAATAATAGACAAAGAGGGATAAATGCAGACACCCTATTTTAAATTGACATTTTCTTGGTTTTAAGGGTTAGTTGGAATTTTCTAGATCTGATTTCTCCTAGATAAGTTATAGATAATAAAAAGGTCTAATTGAGGTACTTGTTAGTTTTTATGGGGTTAGTTTACTATAATCAAGCAGTTTAATTACCCAATTTAGGAGGTAGGTGTATGATTTAGAAAATCGAGACTCGAGTCTTGAAAATAAAATTATCTCAAAAGTTAACTGATATGTGTCTCTTAAGATGATAAGAGCATTTATTGAGCATATTTGGTTGAAAAAAACTCATTTTAGAAGTTAAAATCAAAAGTCAACAAAATGGCAAAAGTCAATTATAGGCAAAGTTAGGTATAAAAGGTCAACTTTTTAGCTTAGAATTAGATTTTGAAATTGGAAGAGTAATCGAGACTGGTTTATGAAAGGATGTTAGGAATTTAGAGTGCCGGGAGCCTTCGAATGCTTAATTTGAGAAGTTTGAAATGAAAATTTTCTTTTTTTTCAAAAAAAGTCATTAAGATACATTGTTATTGCAGGATGGAACATTCAATTGTATTTTTGCATATGCATATCATGATCAATTGAATGATACAAAAATTTGTACATAAACAAGTGTAGGAACCACGCATTAGCCAAATTCACCATGTGTAAAATATGCAAATTTTGCTCATCTATCCATTGAGGTCATTAATGTTATTTTCCCTAATTTTGTTAAGAAGGTAGTGATTAATTTGATACTACCTTAGGGTGATTTAAGCTTAAATCACTACTCTTGAGGCCTGTAAATAAGGGTGGATATTCATATTTTCAATATCTTTAAATACTTAGAAAATTTTAGAAATTCCAGAATATTCATTTTTCTCTCATGCTCTTATTTTTTTTAGGAGAAGACTAAGCTTGGAATATATATATAATGTCTAACTTTTTCTCTTTAATTTTAATTCAATTTCATGATTTTAATGATTGATTCATGATTATCGATGCTTGTATCATGTTTAGCCAAAGCGTTTAGAGTACTACAATGTTCAACCATCTTGATTCATGACGATCTTTTGCTCGATTTGATTTTGAGCTATGATTATCTTGATTTAATGTTATTCTAAGCTTGATTGAATGATAAATTAATGAAATTGAACTTGAAAATGAGCTTAAAGATCAAGACCTAGTTTCAAACAAAATGGGATTTCTTAAATCCAAGTTTCAGCCAACATGATTTCTTCAGATCTAGATGATTTGGCTTAGTTAAGCTAGGATCCTAGTATATTAGGCTAAAATCTTAAGGTTTTAAGTTGAAATAGTTAATTTCTTATCTCATTTTACATTCAAACATTAGAGAAATGAAGAAGCTTAGTTTAGCTAGCTTAGGTTACTTAGATCTTAAGTTAATTGATCTATTCTTGTATAATTTTGCTAAGCTAAGCTAAGCTAATATGAGATAGTTTGAAATAAAAACTAGATGAATAAAGTTTTGATCATGTGCTAAATGATGAAATTCTAGCTTATTGAACTTAGTAGAGTGTTAAAAAAAGCTTTGCTCATGTGCTAAATGCTTAACTAGATTCGACCACTTTAGTATCTTGATGTGCTTAGGTGGGCTTTGCATAATTGATGCTTAAATGGTGAAGTTAAGATGAATTAAGCTAAGTCAAACTTAGGCAAGCTAAAATTGATATTGTTGAGCTAAATGGCTACAACCGTGCCTTGATTGTTGTCGTAACGTGGTCCAAATACGAATCCTGACCATGCCTAACTTAAATGGCTTTCGATCTTATATTTATTAAATTTATTATTATTTTATATTCTCTTATTTGTATAAGCCATATCATTATTCACATCTTTTTATTTTTGGGGACTGGGTGGTTGTGATGAATCACTCACTCGACTTAACTTTAAATAGTCATTACAAAATAACTATTTATTTAGAGTCGCCACCAATCTATTTGGGTTAGGTGAGATTGGTCACCTATCGGAGTTTGTATTTTGAGGGTTACAAAACCCTAGACTATAAACTCTAAGGCCAGTAGTCATACCAAAGATCATATAAAAGGGTCTGGGAGTCAGTTACAATCACAAGTAAGGATCGACCTTCTCGTGATGCCTGAAAATCGGTACCTTATTAATTACGTGTTAACTTGAATTTTAATTTTTATTCGGCTTCAATATGTGGCATTTAATTACAATTCCCATATTGTTCAAATAAGACTTTATTACTCCATGAAAGAAAATTAGGGTTTTGCATTTTAAAAAATCGAAACATCTTATGCACCCTCACCGGAAAACTAATGGGGCATGAAAGTTTTCATTATTCCCTTTTATACCCCAACGAAGAACGAAAGGGACATAAAAAGTTCTAAAAAATGTTTTTCACATCCTACTGGAGTACCTGGTAGAATGTGAAAGGTTTTTTTTTATTTGTACAAAATTCCCAATTCCCATTTTGAAAAGGGTACCTTGTCATTAGAATGATCCGTAAAACCCCTATCACATATGGGTGAGAGGAATTTCACACACCACTCTAACTTCGAGATATTGCCTTTATTTTTCAAAGACATACGAATTTTATTTGAAACAAAAATAAAAGATATATGACTCAGTCTGGACATTGAAGTACTAATTCAATCTAAGGACAAAAAGATAAAAGAAAAACGAACCTATCCTTAAAGTATACCTTCGGCATAGAAACACCCAATGGTTACTTAAGACTAGGTTTTAAGAAAAATTACAATATCCTTAAGGCTTACCGTCGACACTAAGGCACCCGGTAACTATTTAGGATTTGGTTCTAAGGAAAATTAAAATATTCTTAAGGCTTACCATCGACACTAGGGCACCCAGTAACTACTTAGGATCGGATTCTAAGGAAAATTAAAATATTCCTAAGGCTTACCATTGACGCTAAGGCACCCGATAACTACTTAGAATTTGGTTCTAAGAAAAATTAAAATATTCTAAGGCTTACCATCGACACTAAGGCACCCAGTAAAAAAAATTATGAAACTGACCTTGAGGTATACCTTTGACATGAAATTATCTCGGTATGCCTAATGGACTCAAAAATGACCTTAAGAGGCTAAAGGAACCTTAAACTTTCACCTTTAGCATAAAGGCCCCCGATGAATAAAATTACAAAAATACCCCTGGGGTATACTTTTGACATTAAAGTATCCCGGTACCCCTAATGGACTAAAAAATAACCTTAAAAGGCTAAAGGAACCCTAAACTTTCACCATTGGCATAAAAGCATCTCGATGAGAAAAATTACAAAAATGCCTCTGGGGTATACCTTCAACATGAAAGTATCTTGGTACCCCTAATGGACTCAAAAATAACCTTAAAAGGCTAAAGGAACCTTAAACTTTCACCATTGGCATAAAAGCATACTGATAAGGAAAATTACAAAAATGCCCTTTGGTGTACCTTCAACATGAAAGTATCCCGGTACCCCTAATAGACTCGAAAGGACAAGTAATGATGATTCTTACTCCAAATAGGTAAATTTGATTACAAAAATGACCTAAAGTATGAAAATTGTTAATGGGTCCCTAAATTTTCAAAAATTACATTTCGTACCTTAACAGAAAACCAAAAGAATACGAAATGTTTTTATATTTTTAGCACCTCAATGGAGGACTAATGGGATGCAAAAAATATCTAAAATAATCTAAGTGGATGATGTCATGCTAAAGATAACCATTTTGTCCTAAAAATACTAAATTTCCCTAAGGGTCTATAAACTTTCTTGATTTTACACTTAGGTACCTAAGTAAAACATAACTTAAATCATTACAAAATATAATAAATAAGGTAAAAATCAGCATGTAAATGATGAAGAACATCCATATGAAGGTTCGGTCAAACACCTTTGACAAAAAAAATAAAATATTTCATTATTTGACCCCCTAAACTTTGAGAAATTACAAAAGACCCCTTAAAGTGTGAAAAATACTTAAACTATGATATGAAATACCTAAAATCAATTGCTTTTGGTCAAATCCTTTGACCATAAAATAAAAAAAAATTATTATTTACAAACTAGTCCGTAAACTTTTAGACATTTGCAATTTAATCCTTAAGTTTACAAATATTACAAAATAACTTAAAAACCTAAAATCAAAGTAAAAATAAACACAA
>JBBYHK010473160.1:0-79747 GCA_038382065.1 Adansonia grandidieri | reverse complement strand
CTGTAAAAAAGTTGTAACTCGATTACTTAACTTTCAACAACACCTTAACTTGATTATATTCTTCTCGAATTTTTTTTTCTTACGATTCGTAAGAGGAAGAAGCTCTTTTTTTTTCTTACGATTCATAAGAGGAAGGAGAGAGCTCCTTTTATAGAGGGCTCTCTCCGTCCCTCAATTATATAAAGGTCACGGGTAAAATACCGGTGACCTTGAGGGATATGAAAGAAGTCATGTCCCTCTATCCATTATAAGGGTCACGAGTGACCCTTATAATTGCAAAATAAAACAAAAAAAAAAGCAAAAAGACAAAAAAAAAAACAAAAATTGAAAAAAAAAGTAATTTCTGGTGGGAAATCGCCATGTCATAGTTGGGAAATCGTCATGTGATATGGCGATTTCTCAATTGATCTCTCCAAAATCCGACTCCGATCATCGGATTTTGCAATTGATATTAAATTAGTTGAGAAATCGTCATTTAATTTGACGATTTCTCAAAATAAGTTGAGAAATCACCATCTGATTTGGCAATTTCTCAACTAAATTAAGAACTCGCCATTTCAAATGGCGATTTCTCAATTAAATTGAAAAATTGGCCTATTTCGATAAATAATCTGATTTTAACCTATTTTCGTAAATAAAAAAAATATATATATATATATTATTTGTATAAAAAAGCTTTCTTTTTGTTCCCAATTTCTCTCTCTTTTTTATTTCCCCTGTTGAAATGCTTCTGAAGATGCTCAAATTTTTTGTGTTTGGTTGATGAGACAATATTGACGGTACATTTGTATATGTTGTGTACAAAATCGAATTGATATAATTAGCTATTCATTGGTAATTCGTTTTCATCTCTACTTTTCTTTTGTATGTTGAAATTGATGGATTTGACATTTGTGTGCTTAGTCAAATACTGAAAAAGGGGAATTGGGAGAGTTTTAAAATTAGGTTTGGAAAATTTCAGGTCTCAGTTGATTTTATTTAATGAAAAATAAATGAAAATAAAAGAAATGCCACGTCAAACCTCAAGCAATTATTTGAAGAAGTTTACTATGTAAGTCGATGCCTTGTGGACAAATCAACGTCCATGTCATCAGACTTAACTGAAGAAGAGAAACTTGTTAAAAATTGGATCAAATTTTCAAATCTTGAAAAGTATTAGTAAAAATTTTCAAATAATTATAGAGAGATTAAATCTATATTTTAAAATAAGTAAAGCGATTAATAGCACAATTTGAGCTAACTATGTTTTTTTGGGGGGTTCTTTTCAATTAATTTGATGCATGTTGTTTGGAGCTTGTAGTAAGATGTTATATACTTCTTTGTTTTGTATTTTTAGATCTGTAAGAAAAAAAATTCCGGGTGAAGAAGTACTTGGTGCGCTAGGGCATTATGTGGGAACAGCTTGAGTTACACTCTCAAATCCAGCAAACACTGACACTAGAAAGTGTTTTGACCTAGCTTGCTAGCCAAGGCAAGAGAGAAGAGCTCAAATTGATTGCTTTTAAATGCCTGCTCTGCAAATTTGTGAGTTACAAAGATTTGTGTATAATCCATATCACCGCAAAGTTTCGTATATCATCAAGTTTTTCAATAGCACACATTAAAAAAAATATTATTTGAATCTTATTGCAATTATGGAGAATGTCATTTGGCATCTCCACATGATTTATAATTTTCATGGCATCAAATTATCTGGAGAGAAAGAATCTGACATTTGTTATTATCTTTAGGGCATATTTATAAGTGTCTTATTTGCTTGATGGCAAATCACTTTTTTTTATCCTTAGTAGTAAACTCCGTTTTACGTGCTTGGTAAGGTGATTGTTATAAACTTGGGAAATCACCTTTTAGTTTGTTGCGACATCCCTGGAATCTATAATGTCATTTAAAAAAAAAAAAAATCACTAAAAAAGGGGTTTGACATCTATGAGATGGCTCTGTGGTATTACAGATTTTTTATGATAAGGATGCTAAAGTAACCAGAATCCATAAGCAAGTGAAAATTTGTAGCCTGGTGTTTCAGTTTATTTGTTTTCTTTCTTTAATTGAATTAAATTTTATTATATTATATTAAAAAAGCATGAAAAAAGAAAAATAAGTTTATAAATTACAAACTTTACTAAAAAAATTCATTTATTTTATTGAAAAAACTTATATATCCGCAGCAACAAGCAGACAACAAACTACTTAAGGTTTAATCTTACAGTCGCATGTAAACAAATTACATAAATATGTCGAGCTCATTTCTAAACCCCAACCTGATTGATTATGACTACTTCATAAATTTACATGTAGTAAATATTATTTTAGTTTATTCTAAAATAAACAAAAAAATTGATATTTAAAACCAAACTCTCTTCGCTTGAGTCCCTAAAGGGTCTATTTGAATGGCGGAGAAGATTAAAAATAATTATGGTGGTAAGATTGATTATTATAATAGTGAGATTTAATACTTCAATGATAAAATTAAAATCAATAATGAGATATATATTTTGATAACAAAGTAGCGATAATATTAAAATTAATATAAAAATTACCATTAAAAACATTAGTATAAAATGTATAAATAAATTATTTATATGATTATTCTATTTCAAAATAATAATCTATTTATACATCTTAAACTAAAAATAAAAATAATTTATTAATATAAAACGTTTGCTCAATAATAAATTTATAAAAGATTTGCCAAATAATTATAAAGTTATTTTAAAAACTTCAAATATAAAAAAGCAAAATGAATTATAAACAAATCCTAAATCTAACGGTAAAAAAGAAATAACTCGATCATTATTGGAAGAAGATGGAAAGTTGTGCTCCAGTTGACTCCATCGGAGCTATTATCTCCAACAAGAAAAGAAGGGTATGGCACGGTGGGAATGACTCCACTGTGCCGCACCTCTTACAACCAAATAGACAACGACGCGCTTGGCACTAAAAGAGAGCGTTAATCTCACATAATGAAGCTTCATTTGTATCCAAATTCAGCCCAAGTTTGGCAACTCCAAAGATTAAAAGGTGGCATAGATAATGGCCTGTTTTTTAACCGACTACAGCCCAACTATGAAGCCCTTTAATTTGTAGCTTGCATTGCGTTAAAAGAACCAAAAACAATAAAAGAAATGGCCTTTCTGGTTTTATTGGATTTTTATCAGTTTTTTTAATTCTTAATTCCCATTTTCCAGTTTTTAACTAGATATTTTCAATATTACTTTCGATTACATACATTTCATTGAATCGTCTGATCGACTGGTTCCGGTTAAAGCAACGGACCAAAATATTAAGGGGGAGCATTAATCAATTTAACCTATTTAATTGAAGAAAAAACTAATCACATTTCTTAATTTGGTTATTTTTTTGGTTTCGAAAATTGATAATTGAATAAACTGAACCAATCGGCTTTTTATTTTATTTTTAATTATATTTTATATAAATATAAATAAAAATATTTATATGATAATTTAAAATTATATATTATAATATAATATACATTATACAATTATTTTTATATAATAATGTATTATTAAAATCTTAAAACATATTAAATCAACCGAAACAACCGACTTTACTTTGGTTTGATTATTTCAATTTTTAAATATTTTTCCATCGATTAGACCGACTTTAAAAATTTATTCAATTTAATTAATTTTAAAAATTTTAAAATCTAACAAAATACTCACCTTTACAAACACATTCATAGTCATTGGGCTTTTGTGCAATTGATTTTTCCATGTGGAACTGACAAAACGTTTTATTCGAATTCTAGTGACATTCATTACTAAGGGGTACTCTGGTATTGATATTTAGTCATTTGAGGGGTTTTTATTAGTTTTAGTTTTAATATATTGGGATTTTCATTGATTGATATGTTTTAATCTCATAGATACCCCTAAAAGTTTCTTTCTCTTTCAAAATTCAAAGATTTTCTCTTTTCTTTTACATTTAAAAGCCTTCTCATTCCTTCATTTCTCTTCTAACTCTCTCTCTCTTTCTCTATTTCTGTATAAACATATATTCTTTTCTCTCTTTCTCTCTCTTTTTTTCTTTTGGTTTCTGAGAAGATACAACTACAACAAAAAGTTATAGGCAAAATTTATATAGTTTTCTTCTAATTTTTGGTTTTTTAGGTTGCTATTCTCTTGTTTGGTTGGTGGGAAAGAACCAAATAGAAACATGGAAAGTTTTCTTTTTCTTTCTTTTGGGGGAGGTTTTATCTTTTGTAGTGGTTTTAGGTTTGAGACTACTAATCTTAAGCTAAGATCATAAAGAAAAAAGTTCAACGCTTCAATAATTATTTTTACAAAAATTGTGCACTTTTTTTTCCCTTGAAAAGAGTTTGTTTTCAGTTCATTTTTATTATAGGAAGCAAGCAGAGCAGTTAGGGTTATTGTATGGATGAAATGAATCAAAAGTCCACTTTCTTTTCATAGTATGCATAGTTTTCTTTCTTTAATATTCAATGTTATTTAAGCATGAGAAAAGAAAATAAAGTTTTGGGCTTTTATTGATTTTTTTTATATCTTTGCTCTATATTAAAGTTGTAATTACTTGGTTGTCATTAGGCTATGTATGCATGTCAATTGAAGTGGCAGTGTTAAAGTTCAAGATTTCTACTTTAAGCTTAGATGAATAATTTGTGTATCCTGCTTTAAGACTAGATGAATGATTTATTTGCATTTATATGTAATTGAAAGGACAAGATCTTATTAAAGTAATTTAATCATCAAGTATCTATGTAGGTCGGAATGAACTAGTGACTTTCAAGTGGTTGATTATCTGTTGGACTTTATTTTCCATTTTTTATTAGTACTATAATCAAATTGCTTTCTAAATCTTAAATGAATTCTTAAACATGTGATAATTGTTGTCATTGTCATTCTTTGTTGTTTGCACTCTAAAAAGGAAAAAAAAAAGGGTAAGTCCAACGAAATTGTGGAAAAAATAGAATATGATCTTTTTTCCACGAGTAGGTATAATGAATTCTCTAGCTATTGAAATTTAACTGCTTTGGTTCCTCAAATTGAAATTTGTTTGAATTTGCCACTTTAGATATGTCCCATACATTCAAGGACACAAATAAATGATCTTATGCAACATTACTCGAATAAGAGTAGTTTAGAAAAAAATGGATACTTTTGCTTGAATTTTGGTAGATTTCATGAGGTTCATGTGCAAAATTATTGAGCTTAGTTTATACAACTATTTTTAACATTTTATTCAAGATTACTTTCTCTTCGATTTAGTTTCTCTTTGGTGCCTTTAACTTGTCAATAGAGGGAATTTGATATAAGATGGCATTTTGTTACTGTTATCGATATATATTTCTAGAAATCTAAAGAGATAGCTTCGTTTATCATAAGTTCTAACTATTGACTTTTGAAAATTTCAGAGATTGCATTGAATATTGTCAATGAGTAGTAGAATCACATTATCATCATTCCTAGTATTTTGTTTTGTCCATATAATTTTTAGTAAATAAGTTTGGGATTATGGCTAAGTTAAATATTCTATATAATACATCAGATAGAATTAGAGAAAATAAGTTTTCAGGTCAAGCTAGTGACATAGTTTAAAGAGACACCTCTTTTAGCGGCTTAAAAATACAAAAAGTTCTACACTTGGGTTGTGAGAGATAGCATAGTATCATAAGGTTCTGTGAACTCCTAAAGCCTTTGGTTGTATCATATTTCCGCTAAAGTCACATGACTCCTTGGATGTAATAGTCATGTTCTTACTAGTGGAAAAATAACATGATTGACACTTTTAAACAGTTTTTTCCTTTCTCTCTTAACATTACATTAGTAACACTTGTGATTATGATAAGTTAGCTAAATAATCTATTGAAAACGTTCGAATGAATACATAATAGGTTTCATCTTTAGGTTTTAACGTATATGTTTTAGTGTTTTATATAAAAAGATTTTATACCATTGACAACAACTTAACAGTTAGAGTTTATTCTTCTTTTGAGCCAACCTATGCAGATGGTTTTGTATGCCTAATTATGCATTATAACTTAGAATGTCAAAGCTAAACTAGATAAAAGAAAAAGGCACTACAAGGTTGAAGGGAGAAAACAGAGGTGGAGTGCCCTGTTTGTTAAACAGAGATACTGTTGAAGTTTAACTTCACCAAATATTTATACATTTAAAGTTAATCCGACTACTACTAAGTAGCGCATGGCTAACCAAAGTTCAATTATCTTGATAGTTTTGAATTAGTAGATAACAATGGATACTACTACACTGGTAGCATTGAATTGATTAATTGAGCCAAATACCTTGCTTAGCAAAAAAAAAAAAAAATTATTTATGAAATTGAAGTTAGTTGATGTCTATTTTGTAATGGATGTCCATCCTTATGTACTGATTGTCACAACATGGCTTAGATCTAAATCTTGATCAACCTGACATAAAAATGGGTGTACCTCTAGTTCTTATATATATATATATATATCTACATATCATTATATATTTGTAAGGGACATATCATTATTATTTTTTCTTATTTTTCAGCTTTTGGGATTGAGTTGTTAAGATGAATCGCTCACTCGACTTAACCTTAAATAGTTGTTGCGAAATGATCATTTTTCTAGAGTTACCACCAATCTATTTTGGCTGGATGAGATTACTCATCTACCTCAATTTATATCGAGTTTATCAAACCAATGAAAATAAATTCTGAGATCTACGTGAGTACTAGAGATCACATGAAAAGGTCTAGGATCGATTATAATCACGAGTAAGGAATAGTTCCTCTTATGATGCCCGATAATTGGTATCTTATTAATCATGTGTTAATTTATATTTTGATTTTTATTCAGTTTTAATATTCTATATTTAATTATAATTCTCATTTATAAAAATTTTCATAAAATATATTTATTATTTCATATAAGAAAATCGAGTTTTTAATATTTGTTAAAAATCAAAATATCTTGTGCACCCTTCAGGAGAACCAAAAGAATAGGAAAGTTTTTATTATTCTCTTTCGTACCCTGCTAGAAAGCCGCTGGAATATGAAAGGTTTAAAAAAATTCAAAATATATTTTGTACCCCACTGGAGAGTTGGAGGAAAATAAAAAGTATTTCATACCCCTATCGGAAAGCCAGAGGAATATGAAAAGTTTTAATATTTTCTACACCCTTCTGGAGGATCGGTCGGAGGAATGCTAGGAATATTCCAAAAATGTCAAAAATATCATATTAATTCTAAAATGCAAGTTTTTTTCTAAATAATCCCTAAAAGTTTCTAACTTTGCAAAATAGTCTCTATATGAAGTAAACGTCACAAAACAACTAAAACACAATAAAATCAACAAGGTAAACACGTCAAAATCACATAAAAGTTTTAGCCAAACACATTTGGCCTTGGAACCATTTTTTTACCCTTTTGCAATCAATTAAAGTTTCAAAATTTGCAAAAAGGTCCTTAAAAAGTTAAAAATACATAAAACACATCAAAACCTATTAAAATACATAAAAAAAACCTTAAAAAAACACTAGGTGGTTTGGCTAAGCATGAATGGCCTTGGAATAAAATTTACTACTTCTGCAATTTGGTCCCTATATAATTTAAAATACAAAATCAAACAGTTAATACATCAAAATCAACTTGAAAAGCATACAAAATGTCATAGGGAACATTAAGCCAAGTACCTTTGGCTTTAAAACAAAAAATTTGCAATTTTACAAATAAGTCCCTAAATTTTCTAAAATTACAAAATAACCTCTAAATGATAAAAAAAATGCATGAAGCATATAGATATATATTAGAATAAGCATGAAAACACTTTTAAAGGTGTCTATATGATTCAGCCAAGCTTGGATGACTATAGAAAAAATTTTGCAATTTTTGCAATTTAGTCCTTATATTTTCTATAATTAAAAAATAGCCTAAAAAATCAAACATCACAAAATCATCTATAGCAAATTTGGCCAAGCATGGAATCAACCTTTAAAGGCCTTCAAAAATTTTGGAAAAATTATTTTTAGCACCCTAAACTTTCAAAATTTACAAAATAATCCTAAATATCAAGAAAAATAAAGAAATAAATTGAATCCAAGACTATATACTATTCGGTCGAGCCCTATATCACCAAGAATTTTTTTTCCACATAAACATATATATATGTCCAAGTTTCTACCAAACTCAAGTCAATACCAACAAGTCAAAAATCATAAAAAAAACCAACATATAAGCATACTTTATTAAGTAATTGCAAGAAAATATCATATAAAATAACATGATTAAGAACATATTTACAAGTCAAAATAGAGAACAAATCAATAACACATAAAAATCCAACAAAAATCAATTTATTAACAAAAATACAACAAAAATCCTTAAATACATAAAATTGTTCATAGCCTTTCAACACTTGGCCTGTCAACATGGATTGAAATCCATGAGCAAAGTGATCATCAAGCTCACGAAAAGGATAAAATATGATGGAAATGAACAAAAATCACAGAATCTCTAAGTGACTTTACCTTGAAAGCTTGAAAAACTTGAAAAAAAAAACTTTGAAAAACTTTTAAAAAAAAAAACTTAAGTTATTTAGTGAGCTTTTAGTGTTTTTGGCTTATCAAAGCCATCCCCTTTTTATGAAAGCTCTTTCTCTTTTTTAAATGACGAATGATTGGCCAAGGCTTAAAAAAATGCCTTGGCCAAATCCTTCTTGAATTTTCTGTCTTTTTCTTATTATTATTATACTTATTACGTCTTTTATTTTTCTAATTTGATAAGATTTTAATTAATAATTTTTGTCATTTTGCATGTGTCAATATACATGACATCATCTAAAGACATAAGAGAGAAAAAAATTAATTTTGAATAAAAACTAATTATAGGGATTAAATTATAACAGATTATGTATTTAAAGAACAAAGTTTCACATAATAAATTTAATTAAAAATTTAAAAAAAATGAGCTTTTTAGGCTTGTTAGAAAACAAAAATAGGCTCATTGGGCTTGTCAAAGAGTTAATGGGTTTATTGGGCCTATTAGAAAAATTAATGGGTTTTAAGGCCCATGAAATGGGAAAAATAAAATTTGGCCCATTAAAAATGAAATTAGCATATAAAAATTCGAAAATGAATTTTTGAGAAGTTTTATGGATAATGAAAAAGCAATTACAAATTTCAAACTTGTAAAAATTTATGAGCAAAAACTGTTTTGGAAGGAAATTGTATTTGAAAGAAAATGCAAAATTTATAAAATAAATTAAATTTTCAAAAATTGATTTAATATGAATTTAAGGAAGATATTTGAAGAATTTCAAAAATTATAAACTTAGAAAAATCTCTTTGAAAAAATTTATAGAATAGAACACTCTCTGTCTTGGAAACAAGAAAATTCCAAACATATGTTTAAATTTAAAAAAAAATGAATTAAATTTAAACACATTTGTCAAAGTCTTTTATAAAAATAATAAAGATAAAAACTTGAAATTCAGAACAACCTAAAAATCTTTTTTCGAGTATTGTACTCGCAACACTAAGAAAAATTCAAAATTAATTACTAAAATGGACAACTTAACACATCGTTGTGTAAATTGCCAATATAAATTTTTTTCTTGAATGTTTTTATTTTTGGAGTGCATATCAGTATAAATGCCACATGAGTATCGATAAAATATACGAAGATCAACTTTTCAAATTTTAAGAAAAATTCTTGAAAAATTTCTGAAAATGAAAAATTCAACTGTCTTAATATATGTAGAAATAAATTTCAAACTTTTACACTTATAAAGTTAAAAGCTAATATCTTACCTTGATATTCATCTTTTTTTATCCAATATTTGTTTCCTTTGAAATGGCGATTTTCTGTTAAGTGCACATGCAGTTATTTAGGCATGACTAAAAAGGTCTTGAAAACATTCAATCCACCTTGAGAAGTCAACCCTCACTGGGCGACTGTTAAGTTCTTAGTCTCAAATTTTTTGAACTGTTAGATAAGGGGCCCAAACAAAATTAAGAGTCAACACTGACTGCCAGAGATTTAGTTATTATTATTAGTTCAAAAGTTGAGAATTGTATGTTCCTCATGTCTAATGTTTCTTTCTTCTTGTAGAAAAGATCTTGATTGTTTAAACCTTAGGAAGCATGAATATGGATAGACAATGAGTACTAAATGATGTAGACACAGTAACTTGGGAATTTCTAGAAAATTAGGACACGGGTATGGCAAGACATGATAATAAAACTATTTTTTATATAATAAAATAAAATAAAATGTAAAATTGATACTTTTTAATTAAATATTAACATGCAAATAGCTTTTCAACTTTTTAAAATTATTTTTGAATTTAAAAACTTGAACTTTAAAACTCATTAAAACCAAATAGCTCAAACTCTAAGGTTAAGAGTCGCTAAAATATCATGCTCTAAATTACTCAACAAGAGGATTCTTTTCACACATGTCTTATTTTGTACTATGGCTACAACATTTGTTTTCTTTCTCCGCTGTTCTCGATCCTTATAAATATTTACATTAGACTTTGCTTTACTTCCACTTTTCTAACATTTAACTCATCATTCTTATTGTTTTGCCTGCTTTTTCTTTTATGAATTTTCAAGCATTTGACTTTCGTAGGATATGACCTTTTACTCATTGTTGATTCCAAAAATTTTTTAAAAAAATTTCATTGCGTGTCCAGATGTGTTTGGACATGTCTTAACGTGTCTAGCTGTGTCTTAGCCATGTTTTTACCATGTCTATTTTTTTTATCTATCCAACACTTGGACATTCCCCTAACAAAAGTGTTTGTGCTTCATAGTTTAAACCTAAGATGTCTACTTTGAGATTTAGTCTTGGCTTTTCTTTTGGTCTTAATGCCCTTGAAAATTTATCATAGATTTTGAGATACGTTTGGCCTTGGGTATAATCAAGAAGTATTGCTTCTTGTCGTTAGAATAGTAAAACCTTAAGAAGAAATATGATTTCTAATATTCTTCACCCATATGCCCTGAAGCCAATCGGATTGGATGAGGTATATAATAGTTAATAAATCAAAACAATCACTTATGTTAGTGATTCAAGGTTTTCCTACATGTTAGTGGTGTGATTGACAATCATGAAAACACTAATTGGATGAAGCCTATAAAGCACAATGGTTGTGCAAAGTTAGTAACGAGTAACAATGATGAGATCCTTATGCTTTAAAGCCGTGTTTCTAAAAACATTCCTAGTCATCATATTGTCAAGACAGGGCATTGACAATGCACAAAGACTAGCATATGCTAAGCCTCCATGCATTTGATGCATGCAACTTTTTGTTCTTATTGAAGTTAAAGTATAGAAATACTTAGGAATAGCATATTGGTGTTTGTCTTGTGGAAAAAAGTACACTGAACATGGCTTGTATGAGAACTCCATTTGGTATAAGTCATTCAAGTGTCTATAGAATATAATCTCATGTGCCAGTCGTGTATATTAGTTTTTACACTTATGATACCAGGTCATCTCATATGAGGAGTGCCATACTTTGATTCATTTGAAATAGGCCCACAATGGATTGATGTTAAGGTAGGGTACATTAGGTATGACATGAATCATATGGAGGGTGAATGCATGATCTAAAGAGGATTCACCACTTCGAGTGACATTGGAGACATATTCGACGTATTCTTGGCTTTGTTTAACTTGATAAAGTCGTTGGCCAAGGCACGATAAATTTGGGAAAAATTGTTTCTTTAAATTCATGAGGTTAACCTAAAGCTAAAGGAACTAATATGGATTGATATGTAAGTAGACACTATACCATGCTCATGTCTTTCCGCGATATCTGATGAAAGGACCAAAGTACATTGAGAGGTTGGTTACTAAAAGGTTTCTTGAAAAGGTCATAGTGACTCTTCCTACATATCGAGTAGCCATGATGCCTTGCTAGAGGCCAATCTTGGTCTATAAATATAAGTACACTTAGTTAGGTAATTATATCTATTGCTATAGTGATGGAAGCTTAATGGGTCACACATAATAAGATGATATATTGGATTAAAACTGAGATTTAATTAAGTACGACTTAATTAAATAAAGGTACAATAAGGAGAACTTAATTTAATTACTTCAATTAAAAATAATTTAAGACATAGATTAGATTTATGAAGTCTAATTATAGATATCTCAATATGGAAATAAAAATAAAAATGTCTTATTAACATAATGTCTATTTATAGACATGGTTTTAGAGATAATATTAAATAAAGCAAAACAATTGTATTTGAAAAATTAAATAATTATTTAATAATATTTACATGATGTAAAATTGTTTTGCTTGGGTTAAAAAATTCAATTATGAATTAAATTATCTAACATGTAAATTAAGGAGTTATGCTAAAAGCTCTAATTATCAAGTTAATGGAGTTTAGTTGTGAACTACTCCGAGTTGGGCTTGCTAATGGGCTTGGCGCATGGAATAGCCATGTTTGGTGTGCTATTGGGCTAAAATATTAGTAAGTTACTATTTGGGCCTAATCTTAGACAAGTTAATTAAAATAATTTTAATTGGGCTTCAAGAAACACTTTAAAGTGAGGCCACATTTTGGGTATGTTTGTAATAGGCTTAGTTGACCCAATAGTCAAGCCTTACCTTGCCCAGGGTATATTTAAATACATTATTAAGGCTTTTTGGTTGATAATAAGCATTAAAAAAACCCTAAGTGCCAACCCTAGACTTCCTTAAAAAACCCTAGGTACCAACCCTAGACTTTTTTGAGGGGTTTGGCCCAACATCTATGCTTCTTTAAGCTCTTTTTGTGTTTTCATAGATTTTTTGAATGTTTTGGAATCGTTCTTGACACAGTGAAATTAGGAAAATAATTTTCTAGTATCGAGAGATTAATTTTTCACAAAAGTTGTAAAATTGGCCCTTACTTCTCTAAGCCTAATTGTGGACATTTGCATCATAAGTGATCATAAAGTGTTTTTGATCGCAACGAAAGATGAAAAATCAATTTTCTATCTTAAAGGAATCAACCTGAATAAAAAATTAGGTGATTTGTTTGCATGCATTTGTGAAAAACAGCTATCCCTATGAAGTTGTTTTTTCTTCTCTTTAGTGCAATAGGCATGGGAATTATTCCTAAATCACTTCAGATGTGAACCTGTTGGCTATATATTTTTTGGTTAAGGCTTGAGAAGCCTTCTGACTAGCACTAGAGAGTCACCGAACCTTATAAAGGCTCCAATAGGCATTTGTGTAGATGACACTTGTGCTGTTTTTAGCCTGAAGAAGAGACCATAGTAATCAACTCATGGTGCGCCCATGGACGGATAGGCACACTTAGAGTTATGAGTCTCTAAGTAGGTATGATTTTTATCAAATTTGTGTTTTAAAATTGCTATCCAATCATATGTAAATCTCTTCCTAAGATCCTATGGAAATTTAGGTGTTTCTCTATTTAATTCCGCTGCATATGTTGAATTCTGATTAAATTTTTATGCTTATATTGATATGCATGAGCCTGGGATTTCTTTTACAATTATTTACTTACTATTTGTGTATTATTTGTATAGAATCTTGAACATTGTGATCTGAAGCATATATGTTAGCAACAGTACACTTCAATCTACTTGATATGCTTTGCTATCTTTATTTATAACAGTGATGTAATGAGAAGATAGAACAAGGGAAAAAGGAGCTCTTGTAAAATTAGAATGGATCAATCAAAACAAGCACTAGAGAAGCAGAAGCTGAAGCAGCAACAGCCGCTGGTGGGAGTTGTACCTGATGCTGGCTAGATAGGCTATTCTACTGGCCCTCATCAAACAGCTCCCTCGATCACCTCTGGCTCTCCAGCAGTAGCAATCCCTTCGCCCAGTCAGGCTCCACTTCTTTCTCTAGTGCTCCATGCCAACTTCCCTACCAACAAGCTCAGCAGCAACAACAACAGCAGTTTCAAATGTATTGGGCCAACCAAATGCAAGAAATTGAACAAACAGAAGACTTCAAGAATCACAGTCTCTCACTTGCCCAGATCAAAAAGATGATGAAAGCAGATGAAGATGTGCGGATGATATCAGCAGAGGCTCCTGTTATTTTTGCAAAGGCTTGTAAAATGTTCATCTTGGAACTGACTTTATGCTCTTGGATCAATACATATGAGAACAAAAGGAGGACACTACAGAAGAATGGTATTGCAGCTGCCATTTCGAGAACAGACGTCTATGATTTCTTAGTTGATATTATTCAAGGGATAGAGGAGGGACTTTGGGGTCACCAAGGCCACTTTTCCTTTAGTTGGTTCGCCTGCTGATCTTACATATTACTAGGTCCCACGATATCCTGTAGGGCCCACAGGGATGGTAATGGGAGAGCCAGTTGATCAAGCTGCATTTTATCCATGCCAGCAGCCTCGACTACTTATGGCTTCTGTGGAATGGCCCCAAGGTCAGCCACAGCGGCAGCAGTCTCAATAACAGCAAAGTTATTCTTGATGAGAAAGGGTCGATATTTGTAATTGGTTTGATGCAATGACATTGCTGATGGTATTAAAATGTGGCACTGCTTTATATATAGTTGGGTTGTAGTGGTAGGTTAGGCAGAAGCTGTAAGATTGAAAGTGGATGATGCCATTTTCAACCAATGGCAGCTTGAACAAGCAATGCATTCAAGTTTGCAGTGTCGTTTATGATTTTCTTACTCTGTGTGCTTCTTGGCCATTATAAAATCATCATACCCTGCGAATTGATACCATTAGTGACAGTTATCTTGTAATTTGAGATCCACATATATGCAAATATTATAATTTCAAGCACACAGGAATATATTCAGAGGGTTAAGCGTCTCTTGGCCTGCTCCTGCTGTATTGTTTGCAGAGTGGGGGAATTATGACAACTGCTTCACTAACAATTTTCAGTAAGCCTAACGGTCAGCTGTTTACCAGATCATACCACCAGAGTATTTAACTTACTGATATGTGGATGTATCTCTTACCAAAAAAGAAAAAGAATCGGACTAAATTAGATAAAAAATTGTTTGAATATGAAATTTTTTTCTTAAAATATAATCAATCAAAATCAGACATTTTGAAACCAATTTAGATCCACTGCTTTGATCTCACATTAATAGATTCATCAAACATTGCTTCCCCCAAACCTTACACCCATAAAAGGGTTAACACCCATCTTTTACCACAATACCTTAAGAGTCTTCCTATTTACGAACCTTTTTTATGTCAGTCCATGTTATTGGGATTCTTCATAGTATCTCTGTCTAATAGTTGTGTCCGACATATATTTGGATATAGATATTAAATATGATCCTCCAAATATATGAAAATTTTTTTTAAAAAATAAGCATACCCATGTTAAAAACACACTCGTATCTAATACTTACATCCAAGTAAAATAGATGTCAGTTTTCATCCTAGAGAAAAATGGTGGCTAAAAGCAACAATTCATCAATGCAGGTTAGATAATTTCTGTACTTGTTACAGAAACAATTGCAATCTAACCATAAAAGACTCATTAGAGAAAAAATCAATGTGATAAACTAGTAGCAAGGGAAACTACAAACTTTTTTTAATAATAAGTTAATTCTTTAATCGTCAAATTATATGCAGCTAAACTTTCAGCAAAAATAATCCTGTAGTCCACAAATTATAGGCATGCTTTGCAATCACAAATACAAAGTTGGGCTCTAAGCAGCTAAATCTAAATATCTATGTTTTTAACTCACCAACATTTGCCTCTTTCTTTCAGCTCTTTGATTGTAAAGCTTTTTCATTATGCTTTAACAGTCAATTGTTAATCAAAACTCTTCTAACTTATCACAAAGAAACAACTATTAGCATCAACCAACTTTTCCTTATGATTGTACCCCCCCAAAAAAAAACATTCCCAAATTAATGAAGAAACAAACCAAAATTATAGGCACAGAAAGACAAAACTAATTCAAATAACCCAAACAGAAATCAATAAAAAATAACCTCATCCAATGAAGCAATTAATTATATGAATATATATATATATATATATATATATTAAAAAGCTAGCATTAACACATAAAGATGATAAACCCTAATTCAAGTAACCAATCAGAATCCTGTTTTTGATCCTAATAAACTGGATATTTATAAAATTGAAGGAAAAAAAGGGAAAAGAAAAAAAGAAAATAAAATAAAAAGAGTATTCCTAATCTGAACTTTACAAAACCCTAATCACATCATCAAAATCCCTCAATCATCATCAGGATCAACACCTTCGAACGCCCATTCATTCTGAGCCCTAAACTCAGCCTCTTCCCCCGGCGTATAATCATTCTCGATTCCGAAAAACCTCCTCACATACTCCACACTCCTATTTTTTATCCTATCAGCCGCAGCTTGGTTCAGCATATCAAGCAGATCCTTAATATTCAGATAATTAGCAGCCAAAATCATCTCTTTTAAAGACTCGTTGTCTAGGGTCTTCACCAACTCTTCGTCGTAGGCCTTTGCTTCGTCCTCGACCTTTGAGGAGCTGCCGGGGGCATTGAATGCTAGGTGGGATTTGCAGTATTCAATGATGGTTGAAAGCCACTTAGAGGAGACGTTTGGGAGTGGAATGGGTCCTTCAGGTGAGTCCGTGTTTTCGACGAGGAACGTCTTGATTGTGCCGAACTCCATAGCTATGGCTTCATCAACTTCGAATTCGTGATTGTCTGCGGTTCGAAGCGTTATTTTCCTCGTATCGACGGAGGCCGTTGACATTGTGTAAACAATTAAAAAGGGAGAAGGTTTAGGTTTAGGTTTAGGGATTGGGAATTTGATCGGGACTGAAAATTTGTAGAAACCAAACAAACGTCCGATTCTTTAAAAGCACGAGATAAAAAGAAAAGCTAAGAGTTAAAACGTACTTATAGTGGAAAATAAATAAAAAATTAATTAATTTATGAAATTTTTTTAAAAATATATTCATAATTATTACAACAATAAAATCAAAAAAATAATTTTAAAAATAATAATTATTAAAATTATTAATAAAAATTTATTAATTATTTTTTATTTCTTACTGCATTCAATTTTTGCTTGTTATTATTTTTTTTTTACTTATTGGGGGGTTAGTCGACTCCCTTACGAAGGGAAGTGACCCCCAACCAATATATATTCTATAAATATATATTATATATAAAATATATATATTAAAAATATTAATTAAAAAAATAAAAGATTAAAAAAGTTTTATATTAAATTTTAAATTTATGAAATAAAAAATTTTATGTTAAATCTTGAATTATAAAATAATATCGAATTATGTTACATACAATATAAAAATAAAATAATAAAAATATAAAAATATATTATATAAAATAAAAATAAAAATGATACATATTATATAAAATATATATTATATAATATATATTATAAATAATAAATAATAAAATATATTTTATATTAAATCTAAAATTATTTTTTAAAAAATTAAAGATAATATATAATATGTAGAGGGTTGGTTCCCGTGCCAACGAAACCAACTCCGCACATATATAAATTATATATAATATATATTATATAATACATATATAATATAATATATAATACATAATATATTATATATAATAAAAATTAAAAATATTTTATATTAAATTTTGAATTACGATTTAAAAAATATAAAAAATAAAAATATAATCATAATTAAATAAATAGGTGATCATTACTGAATGTACAAATGACAATAACTGATAAATTTAACTCCAATATATATTGATATATGTTCCAATATATGGAGGGTTGGTTTCTATATATATAAATTATATATATTAAAAATACTATTTAAAATAATAAAATGTTAAAAATATTTTATATTAAATCTTGAATTACTATTAAAAAAATAAAAAATAAAAATGTTATATTAAATCCTGTACTACTATTTAAAAATTAAAAAATATAAAAAACATAATCATAATTGAATGCCTAGGTGACTATAATTGAATGTAAAAATGATCATAACTAAATATACAAGTGATCAAAACTAAATATATATGTGACTATAACTAAACGTATAGGTTAGCATAACCGATATATTTAATTCTAATATATATTGATATATATTCCAATATGTGGCAGGTTGGTTTCTATAAAAATATAAATTGCATGTATTTAAAATACTATTAAAAATTAAGAAAAGATTAAAATATTTTATATTAAATCTTGAATTACTATTTTAAAAATAAAAAGTAAAAAATATATCATATTAAATCTTAAACTATTATTTAAAAAATAATAACAAATAAAAAATATAATCATAGCTAAATATATGGATCACCATAATTGATATATTTAATTCCAATATATATTAATATATCTTACAATATGTGGCGGGTTGATTCCTAAATATATAAAATATATATATTAAAAATACTATTTAAAAATAATAAAAAATTAAAAATATTTTATATTAAATCTTGAATTACTATTTTAAAAAATAAAAGGTAAAAAAATTTTTATTAAATCTTAAACTACTATTTAAAATTAATAAAAAGTAAAAATATAATCGTAGCTCAATATACAAGTAACCATAACTGAATGTACGATGATTATAACTAATTGTACAGATGACTATAATTGAATATACAAGTGATAATAATTGATATATTTAATTCTAATATTGATATGTGTTCCAATATGTTGCGGGTTAGTGAATCCCAAGAGTTTAAAGCAACATACCTGGAAGTTACCTTTATTGAGGCAAATTCCCGTTTCTTATCATATAATGAAAATGACTCGATCATCGTCTCCACCACCATAAACAACTAACAAATCAATCGGATCCTAATCGATAATGGTAGCCCGATCGAAGTTTTACAATGGGACGCATTTCGTCAGATAGGATTCGAAGATGATGATTTAGCATCGTCATCCTCGATTTATGGGTTCACTAACCAACTAATCCCAGACAAAGGGATCATCAAGTTGCCTGTCACTTTGGGCAACGGTGCAAACACACGATAACCACTATGGTCAACTTCCTTGTAGTAGACCAACCCTCTGCCTACAACGTCATTTTATGGAGGCCATTAATGAAGAAAACCAATATGGTCGCCACAATGTACTACCTTATTGTTAAGTTCCCCACCCTAACAGGGATTGGTTACATGAGATCTAATTAGAGAACTGCCCGCCAATGCCACCTCCTGTCGATCGAGCTTCCCACAAAACGGGCACCATGCACGCAAGTTCAATAGAATGATATGAAACAACTGGCGGTGAATGTAACCATGCCAACTTAGTCACAGGTTCTCACGCTCAAAAGTCTGGATGTCAGAGATGGATTTGACCATTACAAACCCCAGCCAACGAAAAAATAGAGAAAATAGCCTTGTATGAATCGGATCCTAAGTTATCTAATAACGCAGGCGCTTCATTCAGCCCACAGGAAAATAGCCTCTTGACAAATTTTCTCTAAAATAATGCAGATGTCTATGCTTGGTCAACAGTTGATATGCTAGGAATAGACACAACAATAATTATGCATTTATTCCATGTTGACCCAAGGGCACTGCCGATCAAGTAAAAAAGTATCGTTTTGCTTTGAAACACTTTATGGCCATTCGAGAAGAGGAGATAAGCTTCTAGCAGTAGACTATATTCGCAAAGTCAAATACCCAAAATGAGTAGCGAATGTTATGATGGTCAGAAAGGTAACAATGAAATAGAGGATGTAAATTAACTTCAAGGACCTTAATAAAGCTTGCCCTAAGGACAGCTACCCACTTCAAACTATCAATCACCAAGTTGGTTGATGCCTCCGCCCACCTCTTAAGTATCGTGGATGCCTTCTCTAGTTACAACCAAGTGAAAATGGACCGCAGATCAAGAAAAAATGACATTCATTACTAAAGATGGCACCTATTATTATCAGGTCATTCCCCTTCGCCTAAAAAATGCCAAACCCACATATTAGCAGCTGGTTAACAAAATTTTCAAACGTCAAATTAGGCAATCCATGGGAATCTATGTAGATAATATGTTAGTCAAGAGTTCCTCCATCCAACAACACATTAATGACTTGACAGAAACTTTCCAAATACTTGAAAAATATAACATGAAGCTCAATCCATTGAAATACGAGGTCGAAGTAGCCATTGGCAAATTCTTAAGTTTCATAATATCTTCTCGAGGAATAAAAGTGAATCCCCAAAAGATAAGTGCCATACTTGAAATGAGCCCACCAAATTCAAATAAGGGAATGCAACGGCCGCACTAAACTATTTTATTTCTAAATCTTCTAATAAATGTTTGCCCTTCTTTAAGCTACTTAGAGGAGCAACTAGGTACAAATGGACTGACGGGTGCAAACGATCTTTTGACAACCTAATGAAGTATCTTTATTCACCACCTTTACTTGCCTGCCTCTAGAACGGTGAGCAACTGTACATATATCTAGAAGCTTCAGATGAAACTTTTCTTGCTGTACTGGTCGGAGAAAAAGCCAAAATGTAATATCTTATGTATTATATGAGCATAGCACTTCTAGTCGGTGAAGCAAACTACACCAAGATTGAAAAGCTATTATATGCCCTCATTGTGGCTGTTGGAAAAGCTCAGATAGTATTTTTAAGCATATCCTATTACCGTCCTTATGGGCCAACCACTCAAAAAAGTCCTCCTAAAAATAGACTCAGTAGGATGAATGGTTCGATAAAGTGTTAAGTTCAACAAATTTGACTAAAATTATAGCCTTCAAAAGATAATTAAGGCATAGACTCTAGTTGACTTTATAGCCGAGTGCTTATTCATGACTTCTAGAGAGGCACCATCGGCTAAAGATGCATTATTCCCCACACAACTCACTTCTACTGCTACAAGGCCAACAATGCACCTTTTGGATAATAGCCAGATCAAAGTTTAGACAATTTATGTTGACGAATCATCTAGAAAAGATGGATCAAGAGTAGGCGTCTCGTTACTTAACCTAAAAGTTAAGAGTTACAGTTTGTCCTTCCACTTCACAACCTCAAATAATGCTGCTAAATACGAAGCACTGATTACTGGTATGGAATTAGCAAAAGCATTGAGAGCTAACAGCCTCATCGTATATGTAGATTCACAGTTGGTGGCCAACCAAGTCAATGGAGTATACGAAGTCAAAGATAGGCTGCTGGCTAGATAACATGGCATAATCGTAAAGCTATCTAGATCTTTCAATCATCTAACTATTAAACGAATCCCCTAAGAAAAAAATAGAGTGATCAATTCTCTAACTAAAATGGTGAGCAGTATGGCAATTTTGGCTAGGGCAAAGTCCTACTCGAATGCATCCCAACACCTAGCTATGACAAGTACATACATGAAGTGATGACCGAAGGGAAAGATAATTAGATTACCCCTATTGTCTTGTTCCTTATGGTTAACAAAGCATCTGCTAATTCGTTGCTTCGTAAGTGCCCAAAAAAAAGGACACCAGATATGTAATCATCCACAGCACTCTATAAAAAAAAGTTCTTTACTCTCTTTTTGCTCAGACGTCTCGCCCTCAAAGAGGCGAATTACATCTTAAGGGAAATTCATGAAGGCATTTATGACAACCACTTGGGGGGAAGAGCCTTAGCACGTAAAGCTCTTAGATAAGGTTTCTTCTAGCTAATAACGAAAAAAATGCAACCGACCTAGTTAAAAATGTGACAAGTGTCAAAGGTTTGCTAATGTTCCCCACCAACCTATAGAAGCGCTAAAGCAAATCTTCAGCCCATGGCCATTTTATGTTTGAGGGATTGACATTTTGGGCTAATTCCTATTGGCAACATCTCAATAGAAATTCTTAATTATTGCATATGACTACTTTACCAAGTGGGTAGAAGCGGAGCTCATCGCCACCACACCGCTAGATCCATGGAAAATTTCATTTGGAAATATGTCCTTTGTCGATTTAAAATACTTAACATGCTCATAGTTGATAATGGAAAATAGCTTTCAGCTAACAAGTTAAAAAGATTTCTGCATCTGACTCCATATTAACTTGGTCCACACCTAGGTGGCCTACCCTTAGTCTAATGGCTAGGTAGAGTCCATGAACAAAAACATCTTATAACCATTAAAAAAGAAACTGGATGACGCAAAGAGAACATGGGTGGAAGAAACGCTTGGCATTCTTTGGTTGATTAGAGTGACAAAAAATCAAGCCACTGTAGCAATGTCCTTCAGCCTTTGTCTAAGACATTAAGGTAATCATTCTCACCGAAATCAAAATCAATAGCATACAGACAAGTATTGCCAATGATCAACTAAATGATGAACACCTGAGGGTGAACTTGGACTTATTAAAAGAAGCTAGAGAAGAAGCAATAGTCAAGATGGCAGTCGATACATACCAACTTTCCTGGTATTACAATCAGCACTTTCATAACAAATAATTCTAAAGAGGCCACCTAGTTCCACGAAGCTGTGAAGTAAGTCCACTAGCTGGAGAGCAAAAAAGTTTATCCCAAAATTGGGAATGGCCATACCAAATATCAAAGTTTGTCAGGTTTGGAGCATACATGTTAGTAGATACAAATGGAAAAGTAATTTCCAATACCTAGAAAAAACTTTTCGTAAATGGCATCATCCTTTAAACCGCCACTCCATACATAATGCCTAAGCTCAAGTCACTTCTTGGCCACCAAGGCCCTTCTTTTCCTCAAATATGACACCAAGTCACTTGTTGGCCACTAAGGCCCCTTTTCTCCTTAAATGTGACACCAAGTTACTTGTTGGCCATTAAAGCCCTTTTTTTCTTCAAACATGACACCAGGTCACTTATTGGCTACCACGGCCCTTCTTTTCCTCAAACATAACACCAAATCACTTATTGGCTATCAAAGCCCTTTTTTTCCAAGAAAACGTAACTCCTAGTCACCCTTTGAGTAACTAGATGAACATAAGGTCCCTTTTTAAAAATTCATAAGTGCCTTACAAGACATCTAAATAACCTCTAACATTTCACAAGTGACACCGAATCACTCGTGGTCTTCTTTCATAAAACTATAAGTGATAACATATAAACAAAATTCCAAATATAGTGACACCAATATGACTAAAAACAAAAATAAACCAAACATTTTATTTATCAAATAGGCATATACATACTTCAGCATATATTTCCAAAAAAAAAAAAATTAGTTTTCTCCTTTAGTAGAGGTAGATTGTTTAGCTTTTTCAACCTATTCACTACCACATCAACCTCAGTCTCTTCAAGAGCTGGTGTGATAAAAGCCACATCTTTTTTTTGCCCCTTTTCAACCTGTTGTTGACTTGGCATTAGCAGTTGAAACCCTCGAGAAGTGAGCATAATCTTCTCAAGTCAATAGCTCTCAAATCAAAGGGACCCCGTAGCGATTGTACCCCATAGAGAGCATTACATTTGTATGCATCCATAGCGACAAATAGTTTGTCAAACATCTATATCTCTTCACTCTTCAATTCCACTTGGTGATAAGTTTGCACTTCGCTAAGCTGAGCCTCTAAATAATTAATCCCTACCCTCCAAGCCACCAAATCTGCATCACGGCTTTCTAATAGCTTCATAGAATCAACAACCATTACCTCTACCTTCTCAACCTTCAGCAATAACTCGATGATTTTAGCGACGCGCCTCTCTTCTATTTCCTTCAAGGAAACCTCTAGCTTGGTGTTTGCTTCCTTGAACTTTTGTTGTGGGTCATCCAGTTCTATGATTCTCGTTGCTTATTAATCAAACTTCTATCAACCCCTCATCTGGAGCATGTGTTTATCTGCCAATGCAATGCCTGCAACCAAAAAACATAAGTGTCAACATAACATCATCCATTACTACAAAAAATCTACTGTCTACACCATAGCAACATTACCTTCACTAACCATATCAGAGTTGCATTTAAATTTTGCGAAGGGCCCCTCTCATTTAAAAATTGTGATCCCCTTAGGCTACCCTTTTTAACGCCCACATACATGCAGATTTAAAGTTAAGCACTCTTCTTTTTCTTAATATTGGAGCTTTAGCTTGCCCTCTAGCACTTGACCTATCAGGTACCAAAGGGAAACAAACTAATGGGCCACTTATTGTCCTAAATGGTTGAGAAGGTGCTTTGCTCGCCAAAGCTAACACATTGCTTGAATAACCCTTTCGATGCTCAAAACAGGGGGTGCCCTAATTGCTAGAACAGCAATATAAGCAGCAAACACCAAACCTCTCCCTCTTTATCTCTCCTCATCAATGACTACTTGCTCATGGCACCTTAATTTACTCCCTAAAACTTTCACGCTTCCCATTATGCTGATGAGCAATCGTTCTTTTTGTAATCGTATGTTTCACTGCTGGCTCTGCTAATGCTATTTGTATCAAATCCATACTACAAAACAATAAACTTACGTAAGGTAACCATAAGCCAACTAAATCCCAGTTTGTAAGTACATACCCTCTTTAGTTAGAGGGTGGATGGTTAGTCTAACACGATCTCCCCACTAAGGTGACTAGTGGATGACTCTCCACCTACACCTTCCTCGACACTTTGCCCACTAGTGGACTCCTTATTTTTTTTCTAGATTCTTCTATCGCATCCTCTATGCCTTCCTCAACTATAACCTCACCTGAACAATACCTAACCATCATCAGCTACATACACACTTATCAAATCATGAAATATAAAAAAACATGTTCACCAGCCATATATTTCTATGCCTTAAGAAGACACTGCCTCTTCTGTTGACTAGGAGCATGCACTAGCTTTTTGGGCATGTCTGGTATATCTCATCCCAAACAACATCTTTGGATGATCCACAATGTGAGGTATCTTTCACAGCTCACTTTGCTGCCCCTAAAGAACTCTATTTGCTCCCACTCTTGTTCATTGAGTGTTGGCCTCATGTTACTTATTGGTAATCTATGGTTCTATTCCATGAGGAACCCTATATCGTGCCCTTCTTTTTCAAACTATGAAGTACTAATCTTTCGTCAGATGGGTGTTTGATGGCAAGTTGACCACCAACTTCCTTTTCCTTTTTGCTTCTATAAAATACAGGCATAGATCACTTCGCTTCAAAGTATACAGCTACTTAAATGCCTCTACAGAGGTCGTTTGACCCTTCTTATTACACACCAAAAAATATGTAACCATGATCGCCTAACTATTTGGCTTCAACTGATTTGGTGACACCATATATCGCCTTAACTACGAGTAGAATAAAGGTTTCACAGGTAAATGAAAGCCTCATTGAAAATGTGTAGATAAAACTTAGTATGCTGATCGAACACCCAAACCTTTCCATGGCTCAATATCTAAGTCCTCTAACTCCACCAAATCATTTGTAATGTCTGTCACCTCCTCCAACATCTGATTTATCTAAACCGCTGATGGAACATCGTATCGAGTCAGTATGCTAAGTGGTCTCACTGTTTGACATTACCTATCTCACCAATCTGTCTACCTCCTTTAACAGCCATTAAATTAGGGCCCTCTACATTTCCCATCAGCATTACTAGACAACCGATAAATTGATCAAAAGTAACCCCCAGTGACCCTTCCATTCGACTCTTGACTTTCTGTCCAGATTTGTCTAATCTATCCTTTAGTCTAAATGATATGAAGTTGACTTAAACCTAAACATGATTCCAAGTATTCATTTAAGCAATGTATTAATTTGCTTTCAAATAGCAATTGGATTTGAATTAAGATTGAAATAAATAATCTTTATAGCAATGTTTTTGGCTTGAAAAGTACACAAAATTCTTAAGCATTTAATATGAAAATGACACTTAAAATTTTATCATTTTAAAACAATCTTATAAATTTAAGGTTAGCAATTTCTCTTTCACTTTTACAAGAAAACTTTAAGATAATTTTTTATAAGAACTCCCTCTAAAATTGTTCAAGTGAGTCAAAAATTTAAAAAATAATGTTGAAAACTCTCCCTCAAACAAAATTTTCAATATATAGTTCAACTCAATATTTCAACATAGTGTATAAATTCATTTACAAGCATATGTTCATTTAAGCCATTTATAATTCATAAATATTTTCATTTAATCACATGTATCAACGATAAATTCATTTAAGCACATAGTATATTAGTGGAGTAACTTTGTCTATCAAAATGTCTCTCCCTTTTTTGTTGTAGCAAAGAAGAGATCAAATTAATGCATTGAACAAATGTCAAAAGCAAATATGCTAGATTCTCAATCATATGGATTAATGCGTCAGTGTTTCCAATATTAGCTTTGTTATTATACATTGAATGCAAATTCAATATGTCAAAGAAAAGAAAATGATTCAAATTAGAGTTAAGACTAAGTCATCAGAGTGAGTCACTCATCTGAATTTTTCGTGTGGCTATTACAACATAGCTAAGAAATTAAGAGTCACCACTAATCTTCTTAGGCAGGGTAAGATTGGTCACCAATTGAGATTTATTCATTTAAAGTTTTGGAACCCTAAAAATGGATCTAAAAGTCTACTCATAAAGCAAATAAAAAGTGGGTTCGAGGGTTAATTACGCGTGGGCAGTATTAGCATCACCACAACACTCATAAACTGGTACATCATGTGTTATCCTAATTTTTTACCAAAGTTGGCTTTATTTTAGGTATATAAAAATAATTCCCATATTTCTAAAATATTTATTATTGTTATTATTTGTTTTTAGTTTGAATCAGATTTTATTTAGTACCTATCGCAACATGTCCTGAGGTGGATCCTCGCGGATCTATGGGTGCGTACGACTTAAAATATTTTTCTGACTTGGAAATGTCTTCTTGACCGAGACTTTTCCTTCGCGACGTGACGAGAATAAGAAGGTATAGATTCTTGACTTGTGATATAGTGAAGCGTACCATAAGATGAATTGTTCATCTTATCGGTCTCGGATGACCATCACGAAATGGCCAATGCTTGGAGTCGCCACTGATCATTTTAGGCTAGGCATGATTGGATGCCTATTGAAACCTATGTCTTGAGTTACGAAACTCGAAACATCGATCCCATGGTCTACGTAATACAAAGATTCGCTATTTTAGTTTGAGAGTTGGTTACGCATGATGAGCCACGAACCTTTTTGCGATGCCCGAAATCAGTACATTACTAGTTATTTCTTATCTTGATTTTGATTCTTTCAATCTTGACTCGTCATTATTTCGATATAACCCCCTTTTAATGCACAAATTTTATGAAAATGAAAATCCAAGTTTTGATAAAAAGATTTAATCTCATATACACCCTAGAGAGATGGGGAATATAGAAATTATCAATAAAAATGACCTTTGGATTTTACTTTGAAAATGGAATGTTCTACTTTGGGCACTAGAGAGATACCTATGCGGAACATTATCCTTAATTTTATTTGAAATGATTTGGAAACATGAATGCAAATAATCATCACAAAGAAATTACGTTAGTAACGCAACAAATGAAGTAATATAACATGGATCATTCAATGTGATGATAAAGAAAAGGGATGAACTATTTGAATTTATCTTGCAATTGGCATCGATTATCCGAGAATAACCAAATCGATAATTTTTTAGATGCATCTGGGTTCCTTGATTGAAGGAGGTTTGTTTGACACATTCATAGAAGTCTGAAAAGGAGAAAAATTTAATTGTAGTTGAAAGACATGGTTAGAGTATCCCCTCAGAAAGATGGGGTTGGAGTATCCCGATGGATGACAAATAATTTTGACAAAAGAAGATTTTTAAATCTTGTCAATTTTGAAAAGCGAGGTTGGAGTATCCCCTCGGAAGGTCCAGGTTGGAATATCCCCATGGATGACAAATAATTTTGACAAAGGAAGATTTTTAAATCTTAACAATTTTGAAAAGTGGGGTTGGAGTATCTCCTTAGAAGGTCGAGGTTGAAGTATCCCTAAAAGTGACATGTCTGACATTCTTTAGAGAAGTCGAGTTGAAAAAATTAAGTTGACAAAACTTTGTAATTTAGAAAATGAGTGAGCATTTTGATGACTTTTGGCAAAAAAAATTATTTGTGAATGAGGATGGTAAAGATGTAAAATATGTTCGTGCCTTGATACGAGCCTGTAGGAGGTTGACGCATGTTCTCGAGTCTGATTAGGGTGATATGGAGACATTCGAATGTCTCAAGATGAAATTCGAGAAAACAACTTCATTTTGACCATGATCGAGAATAGGGGATAGCATCGGGCAATCCCACTTTCTGAATTTATTTTGGATTTGTTTGAAGGCTTTAGAGGATGGACATCAGAAAGTAACTTAACGAGGGTCAATCTAAAAATATTCCTAATATCCCAAAAAATCATTTTCTGGGGAAATAAATTTTCAAATTTGGGTCAATTACACTACTGACAGAATATGCGAGGAAAATGGTGTGTCAAAATTTAAAAAATCATTCCAGACTCGTTTGGTATCGAAAATTGCAAATAATACCTTTCTAAAAAGGGAATTTCATTTTAGGAAAAATGTTGGATGGGTTTGGAAAAATTGTTTACTAGGCCTAAAGGGCCCAACCAGAATGCACTTTGTTAACTCTAGGGATTCTAGATAGTCTAGGTTTGAAAAATCATAACTCTTTCATCTGGACTAATCTGGGGGTGAACAAGACCTTGTTTTAAAGATATTTTAACACACGTTCAGAAAAAAATATTGTAAAATTCAAGAAAAATCATTTAGGATTTTAAAGTGATTTTTCAATTTGTAACAATGATGCTGCCAGCAGAGGACAAAGCAAAGTATAAGATATTTCTTATTTTCTCTATGTTTATGAGTTTAAACTTGAGTCATCGACATTCAAACATCCATGACTGAAGGAAAGAGTGGCTTGAGTGTCGCGAACTCATTTGCACAGCCCCAGAGTAATTTGGGATGATAAAACAGCCCGTTGATCATACCACTCAAGGTTTTGACTAAAAAACAAGGCACGAACATTTAGGGAACAAGTGCAGGGCCATTTTCATTGGAAAATTAAAAGTTTTGAGCTCGTTTAATCAAGATCACAGATCAGAAAAACTTCATCTTCCCTAAGATTTTTAGTTAACTTTAAGGAAAATGCTAAGTTCATGCTAGTCCTCATTAGTTTAGGTTAGTATGCTTGGCTTGGGAAGGTTTTGAAAATCAATTTTTTTTACAGCCATCAAACATGCACTTTGACAAGGAGAAGACAACAAACATACAAGGGGATGGCACATACATGAATGGGGATGCTAACTTTACCAATGGTCTAGACAAAGAAAGTGTTATGCAATTTGACAAGAAAATGTTATGGATGCCAAAAATGACAATGATTCATGACAAGATGCAAGCTAATGTATAAATATGCTTGAGATATGTTAAGCTAAGGATTCATACATGGATTAATCATAACGAGATGCATGGATATGACATAAAATGCATGAGCAATTTTGCACATCAAAAGGGCATTAAGGCATTGAAATCCTAAACTACCACAACCAAAAGCCACAATAATGCATGAGAATCCTAAAAGGGTGATGGAAACATGGAGAGCTCACTAAAATGATGAAGATGCTAAAAAATAGAAATGAAAGTGAAAAAGTAAAAAGTTATACCAATAAAACTTCAATTTTTGGCCAAATAGTTAGAGCAGTAGAGATGGCTTAATTTCCCTCTCTTCCTTGTTGTTAATAAGCAAGAAAAAGGAGAAATAATAAGGTTTTGGTTCTGGTATGGATGAGGGTGATTTTTAGAATGTGTAGTGGTTTAGAGTGAGTGTTTTGGGGCTATTTTTGGGTGTTAACTAAAGAGCTATGGGATTTGCCTTTCTTGATGTGTGAATATGTTTTGGAAGCTGAAAATGAGCTGGAATCTAAAGTCCCTTAGTTGAGATATAAGTAGTCTATTTGTGCTAGCATTTTGGAGCCAAATTGAAGGTGTTTTTGGTCATTTCTCAAAAGGGACAAAGTGATGTCAGCTTGATGGCTATAGAGTGGTGTAGGGAGCAACTTGCTGTCAATGTGATGGACATAGGGTGGCTGGTTTAAATGCTGAAATGATTTTCCAACAAGTAGGGTGGCTGATGGTGATCTTGGTCAATAAACTAGGGAAGAGTTGGGTGATCATGTGACATTGACTTTTTTGATCTAATTAGACTTCAAAAATTTCTTGATTAATTCAAAAGTCCATATTCGTAATCCAATATGGGTTTTGATCTTTTCTAATGCAAAGAAACGAGTTAAAATCGAGCTTTGGATCAATGGTGGATAAGTAAAAAATTCTCGGACCATGAAAAATGGCATGCATGTATCGATACATTTGGTCCAAAAACCTTGAATATATCGATACATAACGATACAATGATCATTGTATCAATACTATGAACTATTATATCGATACATGTTGCTATGTATCGATACAGTTCTTTACATAATGCATGTTTTGGTCTTGGCGTAATCTAGTATTGATACATGAGCTCCTATATCAATACATAAGCTTATGTATCGATATAAATGGGGACATTTCAAATTTTTTGATCATTGGAGCATTGTATCGATACATAAGAACCATGAATTGATACATTCAAGCAAAATTATGAATTTTCTCATATCTTTTGTCCCCGGACACCTTGAACTACGTCCTTTGATGCCATATCTTTGCATTTATCTTTGATATGATCCATAAGCCTTCTTGACCTCCTCAAAAAACTTTTTCGCTGGGTGACTTGGCCCTTTTCACGTCCATGTCCCAGATTGTTAAAAATTTGCTTGAATAAAATAAGGTGTCTACAGTACCATAAAAGAAAACTTGATGAAACATGAAAGTTTCATTTTTGGAAGCCTTAAAAAATTCTAGTTCGCTATTTCAACAATGGTATTCCATCATAAAAAATAATCGATGAAACCACTTCCATGTAGCGGAAGAAATCTATAGACTATTTTTAACTTTGGATATTTCTTTTTTTTATTAAAACATGTATTATGCTGTAAATGTAATTAAAGAGTAACACCTAGGATCTGGTTTGACAAGAAAGTGCAAAAATAACCCTGAAGACTTGGTTTTGGTGGAAAAAGACTAAAAATGGCCCTAAAGATTCTACTTTGACATGGACGTGCTAACATAACCTTATAAAACCTAGTTTTAATGCGAAAAGGTTAAAATGACCCTAGGAGGTTCGGTTTAGGTATGAAAATGCTAACACAACCCTAAAGTTTGAAAGTGAAATAAAAATACTAAAATATCCCTAACATTTGATTTTGACATGAAAGTGCTAAACGTGACCCTAAAGGTTAAGAAAATGACATAAAAGTACTAATATATCCATAAGGCTCAGTTTTGACATAAAAGTGTTAAACACAACCCCAAAAGTTAAGAAATGACATAAAAGTACCAAAATGTTCCTACAGATTTGGTTTTGATAAGGAAGTGCTAATATAACCATAAAAACCTTATTTTAGTGTAAAAATAATAAAATAACCCAAAAGGTTGGTTTTGACATGAAAATGCAAAACTAACCCAAAAAGACTCGATTTTAATTAATTATACTCAAAACAAGCTAATTGACTAGGGTTTGACCTAAATGACTTGATTTTAATTCAAGGTTTGGCCAAATGACAAAAAATGACCCTAAGGTTTGATTTCTTTTAAAAAAATGAAAAACATTATGGACAACTCTGGACTTGAAACTATAACCCAACTTTGAAAATTTATTTAAAACTAACAAGAAACTAACATTAACAAGAAGCATTTAAACAATTACGAAGTTTTAGCTTACATTTCTTTGATCTAGCAAACCCACTATTAGATCAACCCCAAACTTGGACCGAAGCTTTTCCTTTACTCTTTTACACCTCTACCATTGTGATTCTCCAACAACCATCCCAAAACCTTTAAACTACCTTATGATCGAATCCAATTATGGTTTTGATTTTACTGGGTTTGTTAAAAAGCCAAAATTAATCATAAGATACGGCATCAAATTCTGTCTCAAAACCTAAATTGCCTTAAAAAGTGAACCCAAACTTGATGTTTAATATTAGACATAGACCTAAGTATGACCCGGACAAAATTGGATTTGTTGGCCTAGAAGCCTAAAAGTGCAAATTTCAATTTTCTTAATCTAATTGAAATTTAAATCCAAAATTAAACCTAAATAAATTGAAAATATTGTGAGGTTTAGATGTAAATTATGTCAAAAATAAAAAATTTTCAAAATCTCACGTAAATGATTCTCAAAACCTGACTCGAGACTCAATTTAGGAAATGACGTAGGACATGATTAAGGATTTAGGTCCAGCTTTATTTGAGACCTAACTCAAACATTTAACAAAATTATGTTACTACAATCTCAATGATAACAAGGAGATTACATGATATTTATAAGTATACTATTATAAAAACAAAGGTATGATACTCATAAATCATGTCATTTTTTATGTAAGTGTGTTTGCTACCCAAAGTGTTATCATTTATTGTTGCATCAACATATGATATAAAATGTGCTTTAGAATCTATAACTTTCAATCACTCAAGCATATATTCAAGCACATGAATTCAAGTTTATTTTAATATTCAAGCAAAATTTGTATTGTAGGAGTTTTCCACTTTTATTATAATATAAAAATGAGAAAAATAATCAATCTAAGGCCCACACTAATTTTGCATGAAAGTCATAAGTCAAATCAAGGATTTGCAAATACTTTTGCATGATAAGCACATTAAATGAAAATTCAAAATTTTGTTAGCATCTATGTCCAACTCTTTCAAAGAGTAAACATATGATTCTAAACCATATTTTAATCAATAATCTTAAGTAGTCTTTCACATGCATATGCAATATCAATAAAAACTATAAGCTCATACAAAATTTTAATAAGACATAAGTGTTCATGAACAAATAAAGTATAAATCATAGCAATATACTTAATCTAAAACTACAAGCAAAGTGGTATAGGCTATTAAAAGTTGGTTTAAATTAATCAATTAATATGTATAAGAATGTCAAGACATAAGATCTTGATCCATGAGTTAAGTTTAAAAATATAAAGCTGTTCAACTTACAGATGTATTCTAAGATTTATATAAACTTTCCAAGCATTAAGACTATATGACGTATTTTAGTCCAAATACTATTCAACTCATATATATGGTAAAACGTAATACACATAGTTATGAACTTGTATTTCATAGATTTAGCATTTGCCTTCATCCTTGATGTACTAAGCATGGTTTTAATGAAGATATCATGCTTTGTATGCTTGTATTTGAAATACAAGTGTAAGCTCATCACCATTTTGTTGGAATACGCCCTAAAGCCAATTGGATAGTTATGCATACCAATCATTTATACAATCAGTGATAAAGCTTTGCCCTCGTCATTAGTATGAAAATATATAGTTATTACATACTAATTAAATTAAGCCCATAGAATATAAAGGCCTTGCAAAGGAATTATAAAGGGTTATAATTTTGAGATCTTTAAGCATCAAAGTCATTTTCTTAAAATTATTTCTAACATTGTATCGTCAAGATATAGTATTGTCAATGCTCAAGGACTAGTACATGTTAAGTCTTTTTACTTATCAAGCAATTGATCTCATAATGTGAATTATTAGGATATTTAGGGATAACATGTCAGTGCTTATTACATTTAGTTCAATGAACATGGCTCGCTATGAGAACTCCATTTGTTAACTTGCTTAAATGTCTATGGAAATGCTTTCATATTTTAATTGTGTAAGTAGTCCTTTAACTTGTGCTTTTAAGTTATCTTGCACTTGAATTATCATAGTTTGATTTCATTTTATTGGATCCTAATAAATGATTCCTAGGTAAGGTGCCTTTGGGTATGGCATAAAGCATGCAAAGAAGATAAATGAGTATTCCAAAGAGGATTCACCATTCCAATTGATAATGAGGAGACTTGTCTCGTTAGTTCTTCACTTAGGTTAACTTAATGAAGTTTCTAGGTAGAGGAAGATGAATTTAGGAGAAATTGTTTCTCTAGTTTATAAGATTAACCATAAAATAAAAAAACTAATATAGAAAGATTTCATGAGTAGATACCGCACCATGCATTTGGTTTCTTTAGGATATATGATAAAAGGACTGAATTAAATTGATAGACAGAGCACTGAAGGGTTTTATTGATATTATCATAACTCTCCAATATTTGGAAGGTCATGATGCCTTGCTAGATGGCTCTCATGATTTTGAATATAAATTAATTTGTTATTAATCTTATATTCTAATTAATTTATATTTATTGTCAACATATTGGAAGCCTAATAGGTTACTTATATGAAACTATATTTTGAGGGATTAAAATTAGGATTTAATTAAGTGTGATTTGATTGAAAAAAAAAAGCTTAAATAGATAAAGATTTAATGAAAATGTTTAAATAAATTGAAGGAGCTAAAACAAATTCATGGAAATCTTAGGCTAGAGTTTTGGCTAAGGAATGGGCATAAAATCCTTTCCTAGTTGACCCCTCCATGTGTGAAAATAGGAAAATTTTTCTCTATTTTTAGCCCTATTCACACCATATATAAGGAAAAGCAAAACAATTTTGTGTAAGTGGTTGCCAAAACTTGTATAGAGCAAGGAGGAGAATATTATTTTCTCATCTATTTTTTTTTCTAGCCACACACCTTGAGAAGATAGAAAAGAAAATTACTCTCCAATCAAATTTGGCTCAAAGAGAAATAGTTTTCATCCTTGTCTTCTTTCCTAGGTACAAACCTTAGAGAGAAACATTCTTCCTAGTGAGTTTTGGTAAGAATGAAAGAGGATAAGAAAGCTTTTCACTATGACTTTAAGACACTTTGCTAGCATAAAGGAATTCCCTATCTTTGACAAAATCTTGGCAAGTAGTTGTGTACATTATTATTGGAGGACAAACACTTTGATGGCTCAACCTCAACAAAGCTTTTGGTATTCAAGGATACATGGGTTATTATCAACATTAGATCACAATATCTATGAGTTTGCAAGATTTAGCCTTATGCTCATGTAAGAAACAATTTAATTAATAACATGAGCATAATGCAAAATAAAAAAACATAAAGAAACAAAGAAGTAGCTAAATCACAAGAGATTATACTTGTAAAACTTTAATGAGATTAAGTAATTGTAACATCATGAGATCAAGACTCATACCTTACCTAAAAAATATAGTACTCTTGAGTTTCAAACTAGCCCATTTATTCTTTAACATCAAGAAGAAATCCTAAGACTTTAAGCTACCTAGTGTTTGGCCTTTAGATCTAATCACAACAAAGGAAAAATAAAAACCTTTTTCATGGTAGCATTGGAGTGCTTGCAAAATCCATGCCAGTGGTTTTGGTTTCAAAAATCACTCCTCGAAAGTAGAAACCATGTTGAATGTTTCATACACAAGGGAGAAGAAAATGCATTTCTACCTTCATAGATTTAATGCATTTAAGAAAGAACAAGATTTCTTTCTTTCCACTTTAATCCACCCTTTTCTCTTGAGCAATCTACTAAGAAGCAAGGAGGAAGAGAGAAATCGAGAAGACACCAAACATAAATAATTCTTTAAGGTTAAAGACCATTAAGGACATAGGTTTTCATAGCATAATATTTATTGTAAAATTGACTGAGCTAATTAATTGTCATGTCGATTTATATCTTATATATAAAACAATGAATATAACTTATTATGTAAATTTCAATCATTAAAACTAGGTTTTAAAGTCTTACATAATTGTCCTCACTATCTTGTTGACATAATAACCCTATTCTACTATGTGAAAATTTTAACTATTAAACTTTTTATTGAGAGAGGACTCTTGTTCATCCCATTATGGCTTTGAGAAACTAAATAAGCTATGATGAACTAATTAGGTAGGTAACACAGTTTACCAATTACATCTCTATGCAACTCCTATATTAGTTAGGTGCAACTCTTTGCCTAAACACATTGTATGTGCTTCGCCTAACTTTTCTTCTAATGGTTATGCAGTTAGTTCAATGGGAATTAGATGAAATAGAGAAATAAAGTTAAAAGAGAGTGAGAAATTAGTGGAGAGATAGAGGTTGGGGAGAGTAAGGGGAATCCAAATGTAGAGGTTGGAGTTAAGAAGGGTAAAGGAATGTTTTTTGATTTCATTGGAAATGAAGATGCCTATACATAATTAAAAGCAAAATATGGGAGGCTGGACTTGACAACGTATACTAGTTTGTCATTTGATTTCTTCTGAATTTGTTGAATGATGTGAGATTCCTTGACTTGCATCTTTATTATGAAGGTTTCGGGGAGTTATCTTGTGGTTGGTAAAGAAATATGCTTATGGTTAGCTTGGATTTTAATGGATATTGAGTGCAGGATTGGATTGGAAGGACTGCTCTGCTTATAAGTTTGGCATTTTATTCTTCGTATTTTTTTTGTTGATTATTCCTTTGTGGATCTTGTATCCTCATTTATTAATAAGTTTTCTTATTATCCCTAAAAGAATCGTTGCAGATTTGCAGGTTATAATAAATGCAAATTCAAGATAGAGATAAGCTGTTTATTCTAAATTCAATAGGCATGTTTGTTGTTTCAATGGAAACGTGCCAAACGTATATAATCAAAAATAAAAACTTTTACATCACAAAGTTTATAGTTGTGGAAATATTTGTTTAGTTGTTTTGCCCCATCAGATCTGTGAATGAAGATATATGACCAAATTCTTGTCCAGCTGAAATGCCTTATTTAGAACATCAGGTGTAGACCAAAGATTGACGGTGGTCACCCCTGGGTTTCGACTGCTGAGACCAGTAAGGTCAATAGCATAAGTGTTCTGCAAATTATAGATAAATCTAGTGATCATTTGCAAGCAATCAAGCATGGCTAATCTTACAATGAATATTGTTGATGTGTTATGCATCGATCTCATAGTTTTGAACGTCAAAGAATGTATCAGATTAGACCATGTTAATTGAGGATCTAAGAGACTGAGACCATGTCATCTGCTACTTGGACGTACAAAACCATCAATCTTGAATCTTCTTAAATTTTTTATTACGTTGTACTTCTTAATTCATGCTACTTAATTTGAAATTAATGAAATCTGAGTGAAGTTAGCTAGCCTATTGCAAGAACTCTGGATGTTAATCGTTTGCCACCCTATTTCACCATCAAAAGAATGAACTGCAAAGAATGCACTGTTGATCTTAATAGTTCTTTTTAACCCAGATAACAATGAATTAATTAATATAAATTACCCTGAATTGAACCAAATAGTCATCTGGGTTAGATAAACTCATGAGAAAGTTCATGTTCCATGGAATGAATATTGTTTTTCCTGGATGGCAATGACAGATATTGCACAAAATGCCATAACATTGGAGCCAATACAAGCAGACTTTTACTTGATCAGATTAAATCCACTATTTCCAATGATAGAATCCATGCAAAGATGGTAATACATTAACCAAAGAATGTGCAAGATGTCTTATGTGAATCAATAGCAGAATCAGCTGCTGCCCCTGCTAGGCCAAATTTTTTAACAAGGATTATTCTTAAACAGATAGCAAAATGGGTTTATATAGAACTTTTAAGGGGGGTGTACGGATGATACTTGAATCTTGATTGTGTGACAGTTGTTGTAACTGACAAGCCAATGAGAGAACGCCATGCCAATTTCCAAAACTCCAAGAAGGAAAAATGAAAAAAAAAAGAAGCAAAAAACAATCATGTGATGCATTTCGTTATATGAGGAAGGGAAAGGTCAAAACTAAAAACAAATTGCAATAATCCATATTATATGATTAAAATAAAATACGCAGAGGTTTTGATAAGTCAAAGTACATAAGCAACCCCTTTATTTTATATTTCAAACCCAAGAATTATACTAAATTCAACAAGAAGAATAAGTCAAAACATTATCTAGAACAAGCTATTACATGAATTTCATGGGTGTAATAAACATTCCTCTAGTTGTTATCCTACCAAAACCTGGACTGAAGTTGTTTAACGATATTCTAATCCAGCTGGAAGGTCTTGGCAAGAACATCAGGATTGATGATGGGGTCTGAGCCAAAGACTGCATTCGCAATGGTGATAACCCCTGGGTTTTGGCTGCTGAGAGCAACAAAGGCAACAGCATTGGTGTTCCCTACATTGAACTGGAAGTGAATCAAACCGACTGGGAAAACGAAGACATCTCTAGGGTAAAAGACTTTGGTGATGAGACGGTTATCTGGGTTGGATGTAACGAAGCCAACGTAAAGCGTGCCTTCCACAACGACTAGGATTTCGGTGGCATGAGGGTGAGTGTGAAGGGGGTTTAGGCCACCGTAAGGTGCATAGTCAACTCAAACCAATGAGATGCCAAAAGTGTTAAGCCCTGGTATTTGGGCAACATTGACTGGAGTCACAGTTGATCCCACTGGATTTGATGTGTTTCTGGGGATATTTAGCCCTGAATAGAAGAAGTCTTCTGGAGTTGCAAGTTTTGGGTCCTTGCAGAACTTGCCATTAACAAAAACTGCATAAAATGGAAAGAAAAATATTACTACTTTACAACTTTGACACTTCTCGAATGCTTTTATTAGTCATATACCCATGTTTCTCTAGTTTAGGTGTTAAAATGAATACATACTGCAAAGATGAAGTTCCAAAGGAAACAAAGAAAGAATTAAAGAGCATACCACCATCTTTGGCATCATCAATTGCCACACAAAAGTCCTGGAGAGGGCTGGGGTCTGAGGCTAAGACAAGTTTGGAAGCCAGAGCCAGCAGGACAAATGATACACAGAAATGAAAACATTTCATTGTTGTAAGTGGCAGCTTGAACTTGATTGAATCTTCTAAGTTTTGTTGCTTGAGGGGTGAGAAATCTAATTTAAAAGCATGCCTATTTATATATAGCAGCCACTGAATGGGTCCATTATTATTTTCATTCTTTATTATTATTATTATGATTCTTATTATTATTATTTAAGGACAGATGTTACCAAGTCTACAGTAATTACTGTTTTTAAAAGAAATCTGAATGCATCATTCTTCATCTACTCCACTCCTTTATCCTCATCAAATTCAATCTTCCCATGCTTACATCAATAAATTTTGCAATTATGAACAATATATACATATATATATATTGCATTGGAACTGGTCATTTTTACACGCCAAGTTAATAAATATAATTTTTACACACCAAATTAATGTTTTTTTTTGTTTATTTAACTACTCTTTTGACTAAAAAAGTCTAATTTGATTGCTTCTTCAACTATTTCAAAGTTACTGTGCTCTTATATCTATAGAATGGCGAAAACTATTTTCAATTTGCCATAGTTAATATAATAATTTAGCAGTGAGAACAGTTTTATCATGTAACTTCTATTTGCAGATTACATTTTTTATATCTACATATGTTGTTTCCTGTCTAATTTATACATGAATCTGGTGATAAGTTCAAAGCAATTCGTTATTTTGCTAATTAATTAATTTTGTAATTTTTCGGACAGCTCCTAATCAAGCATGGATACTGTTACAAGAAATGTTTTTGAATTGTGTTAGGGTATCCATGCTTGCATATCTCAGATTGAACTAAGAGATACAAAAGTACAAGTCTTGAATCTTTCTAAGGCTTTTCTATTGCAAGACTACTTCTTAATTGAGCCATGCATGTGTTATTTTATTTGAATTAATTAATTCATTTGTAGAAGGTTAGTTGGTCGGCCTGCAAAAACAATCCCTTAAATCATTTTTATAATAAAATTGTGAAAAGAATAAATTGAGAAGAAAATGAAGGGAAAAAAATATCATATCAAAAATTTTCATAGTTATTCTTTTTGTGAACCAACACATAAGACAGAATCAATGCATAATCCAAAATGGCAGTTCCTTGAACATTTTAACTAAACAAGTATTTAGCCCTAATTTCAAGCACCTAAACATGTCAATCTTCGAAGGAAGGATATAAACACATAATACGGATATGACACAATATGAACACAAAATAATAAGAATTTCTAAAAACAAATAGAATACAAATATGACAAGAAATAATAATAAAAAATATTTTATAATAATATAATAAAATATTAAATTAATACTTTTTCAATTAAATATTAATATGTAAATAGTTTTTTAATTTTTTAAAATTATTTGGAATTTAAAAACATGAATTTTAAAATATCCATTAAAACCAAATTGCGCATAATCGATTTTATATTTAGGAGAAAATGCAAAAAAATTCATTATGTCTAGACGTGTCTAGCTATGTCTTGACTATGCTTTCACCATGTCTAATTTTTTTTTTTGACATGTCCTCGTATATTTCACACATATTTGATCGTGTCATAACCATACCTATAGTAAACACATATCCAACACTTAAAATATTCTCTTAATAGGATGTTTTGTACTTTGTAGATGTCATCACTTAGACAGTAAGAATCAGAAAAATGATAAAGCTTGTAGTCTACATTCATATTCTTACAAGGATGAAAACTCTATGCATGATCAGGTTAAATATGCTGGCATGGTGTAATGTAAGCATGACTATAAAATATGGGGAATTTTTATATTTGAACGAGAAGTGACATATGGAGCCTGCCCCGCTGCTAGCGTTTTTATGCTTAAACAATGCCAAATGGCAAAATATTTTCAACAAGGACTATTATTTAGTGTATCTTATATGCCCTTGAGTTGCCAGCCCGCAGCCTTAGAAACCTTGGATATTTGCTAAAGTCAACGTACGCATAGGAAGAGAATATGACTACTTCCATGACAAAACTATTGCTATAAGCATAAGAAGTGGGAATTCGATGAAGAAACATGGGTAGTAGTTGAAGAAAAATTCATCAGATATTTAAAAAATTTGCAGCAAACTTGGCAAGTATTTCATTTACTTCCTGAAAATGAAGAAAAAAAAAAACATAGATTAGTTCAAAGACTCTAATCCATAAATAAGCACATATTCTCCAGCAAAGTTACTCATCCCTTCCAAAGCAATCAAACTTAGAAAAATTTAAGCTAGAAAATTAGACTATCACAATGAAAAGTGCTTATTTCCTTCTAGCATTGTCTCTCTTGGCTCTGGCTACCCTATTTGTCGATGCATCTGACCCTAGCCCTCTCCAGGACTTCTGCGTAGCCATCAATGACCCCAAGGGTGGTGGTATGTTTTGTTTTTATCTCTTGCTCTTAAACTTGTGCTTCAAATATGTCACTAAAATAAAGCAACTCAAACGCAAGTAGCATGGTTTCTGTAATCTTTGCATGGCATAATATGGAAATAATATATTGTTTTTTTCATGTCTTCTTATATGCAGTGTTTGTTAATGGAAAGTTTTGCAAGGACCTAAAGCTTGCCAAGGTAGAAGACTTCTTCTATTCAGGGCTTAACATCCCTAAAAACATATCAAATCTAGTAGGATCAACAGTGACTCCTATCAATGTTGCCCAAGTACCGGGGCTTAACACTCTTGGCATCTCATTAGTTCGAGTTGACTATGCACCTTACTGTGGCCTAAACCCCCTCACACTCACCCTCGTGCGACCGAAATCCTAATCATTGTTGAGGGCACGCTTCACGTTGGCTTTGTTACACTCAATCTTGATAATCGTCTCATCACCAAAGTCCTTTACCCTGGAGATGTCTTCGTTTTCCCAGTCTGCTTGATTCACTTCTAGCTCAACGTAGGGAACACCAATGTTGTTGCTTTTGCTATTTTAAGTAGCTAGAATCCTTGTGTCATTACAATAGCCAATGCAATTTTTGGATCAAATCCACCCATTAATCCTAATGTTGTTGTCAAGGCTTTCCAATTAGACAAGAATGTGGTGAAAAATCTTCAGTTAAAGTTCTGGTGGGCTAACAGTTAGTGCATATACACTGTTTCATCGCATATACTTAGATTTAAGTTTTAATTTGTTTGGAATTATGTTTGAGCCATTTCCCTCGATATAATAACAATTTATTTTTTGGAAAGGAAAAAAAAAGAGAAGGGTTTGCTTTTGTGCCATGCTTATGTAAGCCTTTTTACTAAATATAGGAATAATATTTTTACCGTTGTTGTTGTTTTCACTTTTATTAATGATTTGATTTTTTTGTCTTTCAACTTTTTCAAAGTATGTTCCATCGCATACAGTAGACTTGGGCAATGCTGCTCAGCCCAAGCCTAAGTTTGAATATTTTTATTCTAGACAACCTCGATTTAGTTTAAAACAATAATTTTAAATTAAAATAATATAATTTTATTTAAATTTAATTATAAAATATATAAATATTAATAAAAAATATTTTTTAATATGATGAATAATAATTCAAATATCAAATATGAACTTAGATTTAAAATTAAAAAAATTCATACTGTGATCGAACGGCTTATAGCCAAGTTTAGCGCATAGTCTTTAACTTAACTAAATTTGATTCCTCTTAAACAAAATGTTAATATCTATAATATGCTGCAAATGCTCCTTGACCCACACACAATTTAAAAAACTTTTACTAATAAGAATAAATAGTAAAATGCATTGTAAGATCAAATAAATTACCCATTGTTAATATGATCAATAAATTTATTGGGTTAATAAAATACTTTTGAGTTTTATTTTATTTTTATAAAATTACATATATCAATGTAAATTAATTACAATTATAATCAAATAATTTTTAAGCAAAAAATAATAAATGAGTTATCAAACATATCAAAAAATTTTGATTTTAATATATAGAGTATGCTTGGTAAGGTTGATCAGTTAACAAAAGATTAATAATTTTTTTACACCTATCCAAAAGATGAAAATAATGGGTGGTATAAATTAAGTACGTATATTTATAAGATTATCCATTATTTTTAAAATTTTATTTTTAATATTTTGTTCTCATTTTCAATTATACTAAATAATAGATGGAAAAGAATTTTTTTTAAAAAATATTTTCCTTTTTTTTTCTATCCTTTCATTATTCTATCTACCAAGGCAGTCAGTACCGTACCGATAGATATACCGTTTTTATTTTAGTACAGGTACATATTGATACCTTTGTGTTTCGATGTACCATTTTAGATTTATCAGAGTTTGAATATTTAAATTTATATATATAAAAAAATATTTTCAAATATAAAATAAACGAGATTAAATAAATTTTATATATGAAATATTCATCAATTATATATAATCTTCTAAAAAAAACTTCATAAATATAAGAAAATCAATATCAGTTAAGTATAAAAGCTGAAATTTTTTAATAATCATTAAATTTATGAGTAATTATGTATAACATTCATCAAATTTAAAATCAATGTTGGTTTAACTTTTTTTTTACAAGCTTATCTTATGTATCGGTCGATATAGCTATTTTTGGTCGATACTATCGAAACAGGCCGGTACCTACTAGTATGGCTGGTACAAACTGAAACCAAGACTGAAACAAAATAACTATCACTGGTATTATTATATGTCGAAATCGGTATGTACTGATCGTACCGGTACGATAACGATAACATTGCTATCTACACTACAAACTACCACCAAGCAATGCCAAAAAGTTTGCCTTTATTCTCCAAGCTAAAGATATAAAATTGGATTATGGATTGCATAGTTATGCAGCATTTGGAAACCCTAGTTCAGGTAGGCAAATCAACACATAGCATATCAATCATATTATTTCTTGAGCTTGATATCATAGTAATCATACATCAGTAATTCTTTTATTAGGGTGGACGATCGGTTAATTCAGTTTTTATATATCAAGAATTGATTAAATTGAACAACATATTAGAACTAATCGATTTAATCAATTATTGAAATATAAAATCAAACTGATCAAATTGATCGATGTTTAGTGTTGAAATAGATTTAATCAGACCAATCTTGCTTGGTTCAAATAATCAGTTTGTTTGATTTAGCAACCTAGTTTGGGTTGGGTTGGTTAGGCTTGTGTTTAGGTTATGGTTATATGGGTTGTAATTAAATTTATATTTAAATACTATTTTTGGTTTAATCCAATAATTCGATTTAGGAAAATAAAACCACATACTAATCAATTAAATACATTTTAACCGAATTAGAGAACCCAACTTAAATTAAAACTAAAAAATGAACTCAAAAAACTTAATACCATTGGTGTCGGTTGATTTTTTCGATTACTCAAATTGTTGCTCTATTCGGAATGCCTTAGGTTTTAAAGATGTTTATTGTATTTCTTTAAATTTGAACTAATTAATTATATTTATGTATTTGAGGTTATTCATTATATCATTGCTATTCCATCCTTATTCTATTTACAAGTTAAAGTAAATGTAAGCAAATATTTCTCATTGACTACTTATATTTAAATCATTGAAATGTTGCATATAATAGAGTTTACATGCAAGAAGACAACATTCTAAGGTAAGTAGTCTAAATTGATGTCTTTAGTCTATGCAGTTAATGTGAGCAATTAACTTAATTGAAGACTATTATGTTGTCTAAATCCCATTGTTGGCTTGTCTTGGCTTTCAGGAGTGAGCCAACTTCTCAATAGAGGCATAGATATCTTGCCCAGAGATGGTGATATATTGGATTGCACCAAAGTATACTACTAATAAGTATGTTTAAATGGATTAATTCACTTTAGATGTTCATTATGTAGTTACCTTAATCCTGAGTAAGTAATTGACTCAATTTTTGTAATTACAGTTACTCCCCCTTCTGCTACATTGTATTTATGGCAGTTGTAACTGACATTCTGTATACTTAAATTTCAAATTTCAAAACCTTATGTGCGCAACAGGTTATCTCTTTATGCCATCATCCAATAGCCCAAATGGCACCAAGGGCCAAAACCTGATCACTTTGTAATAGCCTTTTGCCCAAACAGCAATTGTAATACCCTCTGGCACGTCGATCGACAATATGCACGATCGCCTAAACACCATTTTGACCACCAAGCCTTAACTGTGAAAACATGAAAAGACATTGACATGGCCACCTAACAACAGCTTGATCCTAGATCAAATGCATCCCTCTAAGTGGCCACTGATATCCTGCTGACAAATTTGGCTATAAGACGTAATAGGCTGATAGCTAGCCTAATGATAGTCGCATTCCAGTACCATCACCTGATAATATGTCCCCCAACAACACTTATAAACGAGTTGCATAAACCCCAGTTAGGGACACTTTTTCTTTTTTGCCCTTTTACCATTTTCCTCTTATATTCTTCCGCTTTGAAATTGACTTAACCATTGGATAGTGCCCTGGAGTCCTAACCCTGGCACCCCTCTAACTCTTCTTGGTGTTGCAGGTCGTATCTTTGTTCTCCCTTCCATCCCCTTCAAAGAATACCTCAATACTTTAATTAATGGTTTAGTAGAGCTCGAGCTCAATCGTTATATAAATTTTGGCTTAATCTTTTAAATAATTGTTGAGTAAAGATAGAGCTCAATTATTATAATAATTTTGACTCAAATCAACTCTATCATTCCCTATTAACAAGAGATTTTTTTTCCAATTGTGGCTTTTTTATAGAAATCCTTATGGCATTTTGTTAATATAAAAAACCATGTGCCATAAAAATTCAAAAGTTGGAAGACAAAGACATTTAATCAAGTTATTCATTTAATGAACAAGTTGGATACTTTAGCAAAAAATCTTTTGCTATAATATTTTAGTTTTCTCATAATAATTATTATAATAATTAAGCTCAAACAAGAATAACTATAAATGACCAACTTCAGGCCAAATATTTAGTTGCAGATTTGTGTTCATGGAAATGAAGTTTACCCAAATCTAAGCGTATACAAAATTAATATCTGATCATCCTGCAATGACCAAGTGATAATTCCATGACCAAATTATCAAAAACACTAAGCTTGATTGTCATAAACCAAAGCTTCCAAGTGTCCAACCTCAAATGGTTATCCATACAGGTGACTAAAAAAACCTTTAACAAGGAAGAAACTTTATTGCCAGGAGCTATAATAGTAGCTTAGTTTTCAATATACCTTTTGTTGTACTTAGAAGACCTTGATTCAATAATCAAAACAAAGAGAAAAAACTAATTTTCCTCTTGTTGCAAAGGAGTTGGTGCAATCTTCCACAGAGATTCTAGAAGGATGTCACCCAACCTTATATGGGTCTCCTTTAGCTTTGTAAAGCCTCTATTCTGCTAAGAGGGATGACCAGCAAAGGCTATAGCCTAGGGTTTAAAATATTAATTTTTGAGATGTTATAATTTGCCTTTGGCCTAACATTGGTTAATAATAATAATTTTCTAATGAAATAATATATCCATAAAAATATAAAATGCCAATTGAACAATACTATTGATATATGATATTAAGGTAAAGAGACCAGCCTAATTTATCATTTAAATAAACTTTTTTTTTGTATGTTTAAATAATTAAACTTTAATTATCAAAATCACAATCGAAAAAGGTAACACCTACTGAAATATACACATATTGTGTATATGTGTAGATTAAACAATTTAATCTTTATTATTAAATTTTCCAAATTTAATGAAAAATTCTCAAAAAATTCTTAAAAGTGGAAAATTTAACCATGATAACATTTGCAAAAACAAATTTCAAAATTCCGCTAGCATAAAGTTAGAAGTTAATTATTTTACCTTGAAATTTGTCATTTTATATGAGATTTGCTCTTCATGACTTTTGAAATGGCGTTAATTTTGTCACGTGCACCTGCGATCATTAAAGCACTTTTAAATAGGTCTTGAAAATGTACATTCCCTTGAAGAAAATTTACCTCTACTGGGGCAAGTGCCTAATTTTGCATCTTGGATAATTTTGGGCTAAAGTAAAAAGGGCACGAATAAAATTAGGTGTCTATAGCTGCCCATCTTTGGCCGTTGTTGATAACCAAGAACAGGGCAAAGACCAAATAGAGACAATTTTCTTAGGGTCATAAATTTTTCAAAAAGTTTTGTTTTACAGACATATATATATTAACTAAAAAAACCCATGAAAACTCTGCTGATCTTTCTGCTGAACCATACAAAGTTGGACATCATGCTTCATTGATTTCTAACCAAGTGAAACTAAACAATAACAAATGAACCTTTCCTCTAAAGGATTCTATTCTAACATAAATGAACTCATTCCTCATGTACACCTTACTAGTGATCATAAAGGATTTTGTTCTAACATAAATGAACCTATTCCTCTTGTACACCTTAGCGGTGATCATAAAGGATTTGGTTCTAACACAAATGAACCTATTCCTCTTGTACACTTCACTGTTGATCACAAAGGATTTGGTTCTAACACAACCAAATGAACCTATTCCTCTTGTACACCTTACCAATGATCACAAAGGATTTGGTTCTAACATAAGTGAACCTATTCCTCCTGTACACCTTTCTGGTGGTCATAAAGGTTCAGTTCTAACACAAACCTCACCGATCCTTTTGCTTAATTGGATGAAGTTTAACCGATGCTTCGAATATCACCATCAAAGCTTTGTCTTCAAATATCACCATCAAAGATGTTGAAAGGATGCCATTATCGATTGACTACTATTCCACCCAGCTACATTGGGCATAGATTTTGGGAAGTTTCATTAAAAAAAACTTTTGAATGCTTTGAATATCATTATCAAAGCTTTAAAATGATGCCACTGTCGACTGACTACCTTTTCGGCCAGCTATGCCAGGCATAGATTTTGGGAGGTTTCATTAAGAATGAAAACTTCTAAACGCTTCGAATATCACTATCAAAGCTTTGAAAGGATGCCACTTCGACTTACTACCATTCCAACCAGCTACATCGAGCATAAATTTTGAGAGATTTCATTAAGAACAAAAACTTTTGAATGCTTCAAATATCACTATTGAAGCATCTTCAAAGCCTTCTTTACCTACCTTACAATAGGATCATGTGAGAAAGTGATAGATGTTGGAAGAAAATCGTTCAATCTTTCCTAAAAAGCCATCAAATACCAAATATCAAAATAGTTTTCATTGATTTATATAATTTATATAATATATACAATTGGATAAATATCTGTTTAAGGCATATTAGCAAACTTCTGTTAAAATAATGAAAATTATCATAATTCATCAAAATTCCAAGATTTATAGAATGAGATCACATTATCATTTTGACCTAGGGAAAAGTTTACTTGATCACAAATCTATGAAAATTTCAAAATAATTTCAACCATGAATTTTTCAATATCAAGAATAATGGATATTCTATTACGATCATGGCATGAAATAAGTTAATGCAATTTATCAAAGGGCCATAGCCTTCTACATGGCATGGCCTTAAGCTACTATCTCGACACTTAAGGTCTTGATCTTGCTTGCGACCCTGAGATTATGGTATCTCCTTACTGCTATATTGGATGAAAATCCATAGGGCTCATTGGGTGTGATAGTCTAGGAGCTGACTTTGTTCCCAAAGCTCATCGACAACCACCTCTACTGCTTGCGCAACTGGATGCTCCTGCTCTCGTTGACCATGATGGTGATGATATAGAGCATGATGTGCCTTCTCCACCCCTTAGCTCTCAACACCTCATCATCCATGCCCTTGGATGTGCAAACCATGTATGCTTCCATTATGGGCCATCCTGATGCATGGGAATGATGCTTTGATTCTTGGGATCACCGCTTCAATCCCATTGATGCTCGCCTTCCTAGTCTCAAGCATAGTCATCGAGCATTGATTGAGCAATTCCATAACTTTTTGACAGCCTTTCCTCATGCTCTTTCACTTGTTTTTCCACTTGCTGAGGCTCCTCCGGCTAATGATAATTAGTCATATTAGATGGCCAATGATAATTAGTCATATTAGGCTCATTTTAAGATCACTCAAAAGTTTTTAGGATTTTATAGTTTTCAAACTCTTTCTATTCCCTTGAACATCTTTTGATTATTTTATTGCATATATTCAGCAGCTTATTCTCAATGAATTATCTTTGATTGTGCACAATGTAATTGCATTTTCTCTATTGCTTTGAATTGTGCATTGAATTGTTTTGATATAACAAAAAAGGGGAGAAATGCTATAAATTTGCCAAATATGTCTTGCATATATTGATATGATGATATTATTATGCACTTGATTATGATGATGATGCATCGTGTTAGAACCAAATAACATGTAGATATTGAACACTTTTACATGCTATAGCTTGATTTGCGAAAATCATGGGCAATATTGTAGATTTAAAACGTTGTAGCTTTAAAGGACTATATTTTTTTAATTTAAACTTTTAAAAAACATTGCTTTTATTGAGGGGGAGTTTTTCATTACAAATCCCAAAAACTTAAGGGGAGTCATTAACAAGCAAATTTATCTTAAGTTTTTTTATATAAAAAATGAGAAGAATGTTAGCTTTAAATTAATTTCGGTTTTGATATAATAATAACATAAGCTAAATTAATTTGTACTTAATTGTTTCCATCTTAGTACTTGTTTAAATTGAAAAACATTTTGAAAAATACTCAGTTTCTATTTCTCAAAAATATATGTTCCAAAATGCACACTTATACTTAGAATATTTTTTAGATATGTTTAAGTCAATTTCAAGCCAAGAAAAATCATTTTACAAAGGATTTTAAAGGGATGTAACGACACAATGTATAAATGTATCAAAACTATGTTTAAAACCCTCAAATGTATTGATATAAATTAGCATGTATTGATACAACACAGTGAGTATCGTTAGTTACCCTATATGTATCGATACAAAACCCTCAAATGTATTGATACAAAAATCATTTTACAAAGGATTTTAAAGGGATGTATCAACACAATGCATAAATATATCAAAACTATGTTTAAAACCCTCAGATGCATTGATACAAATCAGCATGTATTGATACAACAAAGTGAGTATTGATATTTACTCTATATGTATCGATACATTGCTTAGCAGTAGCTAAGGTTTGGCTGAAACCCCCAAATGTATCGATACAAGTGTGTCTAGATCAATACAAGATGACAAGTATCGATACTCAACCTTATGTATCGATACAACAGGCTGTAACGGTCACATTTTTAATTCTAGTATCAATACTATTGATATTGTATTAATACAACAGCATGGGTCTGAATGAAAATAAGCATTTATGAAGGCTACAACAGCTCTCCAACCACCTCATTTAATGCCCAACATCTATAAATTAATTCCAAGTTATAAATAGAGGTTCTTAACAGCTAAAGATGCTAGAGATACTAAGATCAATTAAGCATTGAACAACAAAAACTTAAAGTCTTCAAATTCTTCATTCTTCTTATATTCAATTTATACTCTTTTAAGTTTATTTGTATCTTATCTACTGTATACTTAAATTCCAACAAACATCCAGCTACAAGAGGTTCTAATTGTTTGCAAACACTTCATTCATCTCACAAAAAGAGTTGTATGAAAGTGAGTGAAAACACTTAAGAATTTAAAAGGATTGAAAGGTTCTATCAAAACCTTAAAAGAAAGAGTTGTAAGGTTATACCTTAGCCTTAAAGGTAATAATTTTATTAGTGAATTATGGGAATCACCTTGGCAAGAAAGTGCCAAAAAGAGAGGATGTAAGTTCCGAGTTCAAGGATTGAACCTTTATATATTGATTTTTTGTTTTTATTATCTTTAACTCCTTTTTACTTTTAATTTATTTTAAATTTTTGTAAAAGATAAATTTGTGATCAATTTTTTAAGAACCAATTCACCTCTTCTTGGTTCAATCTTTACCTTAAACTAATAGACTTTCAATCCAAGTCCCCGATGCACCGAGAATCTAAGCTAATCTTTACTTGAAAGTTAGAGGGTTCAAACCCTTGCAGTATATTCTATTAGCCTTGGCTTTCTCAATATTGAGTAGCACAATGTATTTGTCAACTGTGGGGCCAAATCTTCATGAATGAAAGAGAAACATCGATATGCTACATTCTAAAACTAAGATGCTATCTACAATATGTTGACATCTAAATAGACTTAAAGTAAAAGAGAAATGTCTTTCTATCTCTTCATGAATAGTTCCTTCTTAGTATTATACAAACTGGTCCATGCATACTTTAGATCTTGCCAGTCATTCTAATGGTACCCTATCTTGACATTTTCATGCATTATGGAAACATTTGTGGGTTTCAAGATGGCCCCATATTCACGTTATAGGCACTCTAACCAAGCTTAAACTTCCTCAAAAGGCTTTATGTCTAAAGTGGACTGTTGCTCCATGACAGACATCCCTTGATGAACACTGAACCATTGCCCAATTATCCCATGATGACAATGATAATGATGAAATAATGCATGCATGAAAAAAAAAAAACAAAAAGAGAAATGAGTTAGTAATCACATGAAATAATAGGCACAAGGATAAAGGAATGAAAGAATAACAATAAAAGTGCATCACAAAATTTGCCCCAAGAATAGATAGTACGATGCCTAGGGGCAGACATAATGGTCATGAATGTTGAGACATTGAACGAATAGCATAACATTGTGTCTACATTAAAATTGCCTTTTCATGAAGTAACATGATACCTTATGAAGACTGAGATTAACCATTTAAATGGTGACATTCATTCATCACCATCTATGTTAAGTACATGCTAAGCCATCGTTTGGATAACATGATGGCTTATTTCGATCGGATATAACTATTTTAAGATGACATTGCAGGTAATGACATTCGCTTGTCCTCACATGCTTATTAAAGAGGATTTGCCATTAAACGTAATGACATATCCTAAAGAGCTGATCATGCAAATAAAATGATAAATACGAGTGATGATGTTCACCCATTATCGCCCATGTAACGATGGTATATAAGAGTAAAGGTAAGAAGTGTTCCTTAAGTGATTCTACTCTCTGGGTTATTCTAACAGCACTTCAGTATGGTTTGACATGGTTTAGCTCATAGGGTTTACTGTATAGGTCTAAGTTGGCACCTAATTTGGTATCCAATTGCTCTTTCGTCTGGTAAGGATAGCTGAGGCACCCCAATCCTAGGCCTATCATAGGATTGGTGGAATAGGTTTGATCTGGTGGATGTATTCTTTATGCAAATACGAAGGGATACTTACGAGAGACATAGGTAATTTACACCTCAGAAGGTCTTGCCATGGCTATGCGAAAGGTTACTCATAAAGGCAGATATCTCACTTTGTCCTAATAATTAGGGTACTAACAACACTATGGTGTTTGGTGGGAATATAGTGTAAATGCAAGTGCATGGTGTATGTCAGGGAAACAATCAAACCTTTTTATTTTACCCCATTTTACCATGCTTATTTAAATCAACATTTATTTAGGAACATAGTAGTCTGTAACAATCACAAAACAAATCCATGAAAATTAAAAGGTTAGAAGATAAAAATAAAAGGGAATCATAACTAAGTAATAATGAAAGTTGAAAAGCCAAAGATGTGCGAGGCATAATTAGTCATAGGCCTAACTCTCTAAATGGTCGCTACGTGTCCACCTTTAAAACTTCAGATGATCTGAAGGGCTTAGCACGCTCGACTTAAAAATGTACGATATTGGTGGTGGATGAGCCTTTAAGTTATCCTATGATCAAGATTTGGATTAGACATAGTAAAACGTAGAGGAGAGAGATTATCGGTTGAATCGCTTATCCAACTAATCTCGGATGGCCACCATGAAGTGGCCATCCATTGATTATTCTGGGCTAGGTAGGATCGAATGCCTATTGAAAAATTATTCCAAGTTTTAAAACTTAAAACACCTATTCACGGTCTACAAAGTTCATAGATTCGTTGATTAGGTTTGAGAGTTGGTTACGCGTAGAGAATGATTCTACCATGATGACCAAAAATGGTACTATTAACTATGTCTCACTTTGATTTTGGCTTAATCGGTTCCATTTGGTCATTATTTAGATATAATCCCCCTTTTTATGCATGAAGTTCTAGTGAAAAATGTAAATTCGAGTTTTGTAAGGAGATTTATATCACCTATGCACCGTAGAGGTATAAGGAGCATAGGGATTTTTATAAAGATAGTTTCTGGATTAAATTTCAAAATATGGATATTCTATATTCCGCACTGGATAGATATCGACACAGAACATTGTTTTGTAAAATTTTTTGAAAATCAATTTTAAATATGAATGTACGATAGTCACTACAAAAGGAAACGTGTTAGTAAGATGAAAAAGAATATAATAATATCACAAATAAACAATCATAAACAAAAGAGTGTAAAAAATAGGGTGGCTGGAATGTATCTCATAATTCTCTTTGATTATTTAAGAATAACCAGATGACAATTTAGAGACAGTTTTGGATTCGATGGTAATTTGTGGGACAAAAAAGATTTTAATCAAAACAATCTGGGTCATCCGAAAAAGAGAAAATTTTTAAATTTTTTTAAGGTAAAAGTGGGGCTGGAGTATCCCATCAAAAAAATAGGGTTGAAGTATCCCCAAAGATGAAAATTTGAGTTTTTATAAAGAATGGGGTTAGAGCATCCCCTAAGAGTAGTAAGGTTGGAGTATCCCCAAAGATGAAAATTATTAATGTTTTTAAAAAAAGTTTTTTTCTTCATTTTTTAGAAGAAAAAAAGATTTTGAAAATAGAAAACAATAGGTTTATATACAAAATTTTTCTGTCTTAAGCTTTGATTTGAGTCTAAATGGCTTATGTTGTACGGGAACCAATCGAATGTATTTCTAGACATTCAAATGTCCTATAAAAGAGATTAAAAAATTAGGTTAAAAATAAGGGATAACATCAAGTCATCTCTCTTTTTGAATTTATTCTGAGTTCATTTGAAGGCTTTAGGTGGTGAATAAGGTGCCATTGGAAGGATGAATCAGTACGATTTAATATAAAACTATTCTAAAAATCCTAAAATATCATCTTCTAGGCAGAATTAATTTTTTAAATTAGGTTTTTCTTGGCACTAGCAGCATATACAAGGGAAAAGTCATGCCAAACTTTAAAATTTTTTTTGAGCTCATCCTAAATTGTTAAATCATGAACAATACCTTTTTGAAAAGGGAATTTCATAAAAAGTTTTAAAAAAATTTAAAAATTTCAAAAAAATCATTTGATAGGCTAAAATGGCCCAAACAGAATATTGTATACTGGCTCTAAGGGTTCCAGATAGCAAAGGTAAAAAAATTATAACTGAATCATCTAGAATGATCTGAAGGCAAACAAGACACCTTTGGAAAGGTACTTTGATTCCTTTTAAGGGAAAAATATTAGAAAATCAAGGAAATATTTTGGTTCAAAAATAATTTTCCAAACTTAGACTATAATACTGCTAGAGTAAAATAGGGTGCTATTAGATATTTTCAGGTTTTTCAAATATAGGCTCGAGTTTAGGATGTCCGAACGTTTGTGACAAAAAAGGGCAAGTAGTATAGGCATCATGAATTCATTCCACAATTTCGAAGTAGCTTGGGACGATGAAACAACCCATTGCACATGTCACTAAAAGGGCATTAAACTTAAGATTAAGGCTTAATACTTTAACAAAAGAAAGTAGCATTTCTTCCATGAATCCAGACCTAAAAGGTTTAGATTGGGAGATTAATTTTATGAAAATATCAAATCTATCCTATTCTTCATCTATTGGAGGTAGCATGAACTTAACTTGGGGATTTATTTCTGAAAATCAGATTTTTATAAGTAACAAGCATGCATTTTGACAAACAAATCATGAATAAAATACAACATGCACAAAGATAAACAAGTATTACACATGCAAACATACAAAGATGACATTTTTACATGGAAAAGGTAACAAAAATGCAAAAAGATGACAAATAAGATGCATGGAGTGATATGAACATATTCAACAAAAGAAAAGTATGCTGAGTTGTCAAGATAGCATTTTTATGTTATGAGACTTATTAAAATGCAAGAAAATGCATGAACATACTCAATGCATAAAAACATTCAAACATTTGTTACGCATATGAAAATAGATGAAACATAATAGAAAATGCATAATTACGGGGGTGCTTTGATGATGGAATGAAACATAAGATATTTGGCCTACCATGCAACATCAAGGCATCAAGAGAACATTGACATCCTAAGACTACCATGAGCAAGGCAGTAATGATGCATGAGAACCTTAGAAAGGTTATGGTAACATAGAGAGGTCACTAAGGTGATGAAAATGTTAAAAAATCAGGGAATATGCAAAGTTAAGTGGAGAAAACATATCAAAAGTTTTAATCTTCAGCCTTTTCTTTGAGCAACAACTTTGAACTCACCTTTTTTTAGAGTTAAACAGAATGAAAGTCATAAAAAGGTGGGCTTTTTAGTTAGGTATGGATAAAGGGGAGTTTTAGGAGGGAATATGAGTGAAATGAAGGTTCTTGGAAAGACTTTTGGTGATGGTTTTGAAAGGCTCCAAGAATGGAAAAAAGTTTCTTGGTTTTTGGTGGCTGCGAAATATTGAGGGGATATCTGGAAGTGGGTGTCTTTCTATTGATAGTGGTTTTTTTTGGTAGGTTTTTCTTCAGCTGAGTCCAAGGTTGGCTTATATAGCCATGTGACTATGAAGATAAAAGATAAAAAAAGCAAAGACATTTTGGGGTTTTAGTACATGTACCTCATGCAAAGATCAGGTATTGTGCTCTATTGCCGTGCAAACCCATTGGCTTGCTCAGCAAAAATAATGGTTCTAGGCTACTTTATGCAGTTGAGTATTAGGAAAATTCAGCCTTACCTTTTAACAAATTGCATAATCTCATGAAATGTCCCTTGTCAATTACTATTTAGGCCTCAAAATTTTGTTTAAATCCAATCGCAAGCCTAAAGACGAAGCCTGGTATGAATTTTGATGATTTGTGGTGCAAGAAACATGTTTGAATCAAATTTTGAATCAATGGTGCAATGGCTGAAAAATGGCTAGAATTAGGCAATAATGCCGTTATGTATCAATACAGAACCTTGTGTATCGATACATAAGGCAATTTTTACCCATGAGTATCTATATAATGAAGCATGTATCAATACCAAGAGCAAAACTTTGTTTCCATTCTCAAGACTTAGAGGTATGTATTGATACTTCATGAACTTGTATTGATACTCAAGTTTGTGTATTGATACATTTTGCCAAAAATCACAACTATAGCTACTGCCAAGGTCTGTATCAATACAACCATGACAAGTATCGATACATCTCATTAGGTCTAAGATCAAATCCTCATGTATTAAATACTACACATAAAATTTTGAATTTTTGTCTATGTAAAAGCCTTGTATCAATACTTATGCACTGATATAACTTGCACGTACCTATGGCTTCCTAAGTTACCTCACCTTGACTATGTACTCATCTGAATGACTCCAGTAATACCTCGAATATTGACCTTTGATGCCTTATTTTTACATTTTTCTTTAAGCCTTAGTCACTTAATAGTGCCTAATGACATAGAACCCGACAGTCATCCCCCAAGTTTTATTTTTTATTTAATGATTCTATCACCTTTCAATTATGTCTCCGGATGCCAAAAATTAACCCAAAGAAAATGAGGTGTCTACAATAGGTAAAATTGATTTTAACCTTAAGTTGATCATGGATATTATATGAGGGTATTACACAGATGAAAAGGTCATTGGACTAAAAGTCTATTTATAAAGCTTATGTAATGTAGAAACCTAATTTTGTCCGGGCTCTTTCTCCAACAAACTCGAAATAGCTGAGACGAAGAACTTAGTTGCCATCGAGTGAGGGTAGACTTCCTTTAGGTGAATTGAACATTTTCAAGACATTTTTAGTCTTGGTTAAATAGTCGTAAGTGCACATGACAGAAAAATATGTTATTTCGAGGGCAAATCTCAGATAAAAATGAATATTAAGGTGCAAAATTAGCTTTTAAATTTATTCTTTTGAAATTTGAAATTTACTTTTATAGATGTTATCACATTTAAATTTCTCATTTTTATAATTTTTTTGTAAAGTTTAAAAAGTTGACTGTCCTATACTTTTACTAATAACCTGTAGTATTTATCTTGATATGCATTCCAAAAAATAAAAAATATTCAAGAAAAAAATCTGTATTGGCATTTTATACCACGAGGTACCAAGTTGAGTTTTGCATAAAAATTCATGTTAAATCAATTTTTAAAAATTCAATTTATTTTATGAGTTTTGCATTTTTTCCAAATAATGATTTTTTCCATAAAGGTTTTTCTTTTAAAATTTTATGAGTTTGGATTTTTAATTATCTTTTTCTCGCAGCTAAGGCTTTTTAAAAATTTCTTGTATAATTCAATACTTAGAATTTTTATAAGAAAATTTTATTATTTTTATTGTTTGGGGCCAAATTTCCTTAATAGGCTTATATTTGGTAAATTTTACTAATGGGCCTAATAAGCCCATTTATATCTCAACAAGTCCAATAAGATTTCCAAGCCTATTTTTTATTTCCCATCAACCCATTTCATTCTCTACAAGCCCAAAAAGCATATTGCTTAATTATTACAACAAGCCCATTTCATTTCCAATAAGGCCCAATAAGGCCTATTTTGATTGTTAACAAGGCCCGATAATTTTTTCTCTTTCTAACACTTTTATTAATTTTTTTGGACCCAAAATTTTTACACAAAAATTTAATTAGGCCTTTTACGTGTTTAAAATCAATTTATTATTTAGCTCTCAATTCCTTACAATTTAGTCCCTCCATTTCAATTTTCATAAAACTTGTAATCAAAATTTTTATTTTTCATACATTTTCAATCAATAATTATGCTGAGTTTTAGAATCATTCAGTTAAATAATACAAAAATCAATTTAATTATGATTAAATTTTATCATAAAATTTAATATCATCGAAATAATCATGAAACCTAAAACCTAGCCCATATGGCTCTTACATTTAGATCCGTGAATAAGTTCATAAAAGATAAATTTAATTAAATCAAATCATATCATAACATAAAAAAATCTAAAAAGTTAATTAATAAATGAACAAATAAAATAAAATAAAAAAGAAAAAAATCCTAAAAAATATTAGAAGCATTTAGCCAAAGGCACTTGTTTCAGCTTTTGGCTGAATTCCTTCTTCTATAAATAAAGGAAGGCTATTTAATTTTGGTCCTTTAGGTTTTAGGAGAAAAAAAATACAAAAAACAGTAAATTTCCTTAGGATTTTAAGCCTTCCAAGGTAAATTTTTATAAAAAAGGCTTTAGTTTTTATTACTTTCATCTATTTTTCTTCCTTTTAGTGAGCTAAAATCACGCTTATGGTCATGTTGAAAGGCCAAGTATGATGGCTATGAACCAAGTTTCTTGATTTTGTTATTTTATTTAATTTTTATTGATAATATGTTGATTTTCATCAAGATTATTTGTGTTTGTTGATAGGAATAATATCATTTTCATCTATATATTGTTATATATATATATATATATATTTTAATTTTCATGATGATCTATATTGGTATATTCATTGTTTATCATTATTTTATGCTTATTTATATTTGGTAAGAATTATGACATGTATGTATATAGATATTCATGAAAATATTTTATGGAAAAAAATATTTTGAAGAAATACATGTTGGCTGAAATTCCATGTAGTCCTTGGATAAATTTTCATGCTTAATTTTATGATGTTTTGGATTATTTTGTAATACTAGAAATTTGTAGGGACTTAAAAATAATTTTTTAAAAATTTTGAAGGCCTTGGAAGGGTGATTCAAAGCTTGACTGGATCTGATATTGATGATTTTATGATATTTTAATTTTTTTGGATTATTTTGTAATTATGGAAAACATAAGGACTGAATTACTATAATGGCAAAAATTTTCCCATAGCCATCCAAGCTTGGCTAAATCCATGTTGAGATTTTTAGAGGTGTTTTTCATTCATTTTGAAAAAATATGGATGTGTTTCACATATTATTAACCTTTTAGGGATGTTTTTGTAAATTTTGAAAGTTTAGGGACTTGTTTGCAAAAAGGTGGAAAAATGGTTCCAAGGCCAAGGGTATTTGGTTGAACCTTTCATGTGATTTTTGATGTGTTTGCCATGCTGATTTTGTTGTGTTTTATGTTGTTTTGCGACGTTTATTTTGAATAGGGACCAAGTTATAAATTGTAAAATTTTGGTGTCCATTAAAAAAACCTTGTATTATAAGGTCAAAAAAGTCTTTTCTAATGTCAACTTACCCATGTAGGGTATTTTGGTTATTTTAGGAATATTTCTAGCATTTTTTATCATTTAAGGGTTAAAATGCAAGTTTGAGAAACTTAGGGACCTATTAGCAATTTTTGCATTTTAGGTCAATTTTGATGTCTAAGCTACCCATCGAGGATAAAATGGGTATTTCATATCATTATCGACTTCTTTAGGGTACTAAGGCATTATATGTCAAAGGTACACCTTATGTGTATTTTAGTAATTTACCATAGAATTGAGTCTTTCATAATTACCGAGATACTTCTAGGTCGAAGATGCACAATAAATATATTTTCATCATTTATGAAGTCATCTAGTCCTTTAGGATTACTAAAATACCTTAGCGTTGAAGGTAAACCTTAGGACATTTTAGTAATTTATATTAAAACCAAGTCTTATGTGATCACCAAGATACTTATACGTCGAATGTGTACAATAGGAATAGGTTCATTTGTTTGTAATGTTATCAAGTCCTATAGGGTCACTGGGGTACTTATATGTCAAAGATATTCTTTAGGGGGCTTAGAATAAATTTTATTATTTTTCATAAAATCAAAACTTTTAAAAATTAAGGTAATATCTCCAAGTTAAAGTAGTTTGTGAAATGTCTCTCTGCGTATGAGAGAGGTTCTATAGATTATTTTAATAACAAGATATCCTTTTCAAAATTGAGATTTTGTGAATTTTGAAAAAATAAAACCTTTTGTATTCTTTTAGCGCTCTAGTGGGATGCAAAAAATATTTTGATTTTTGAAAACATTTCATATCCCTTCGGCTTTTCAATGGGTTGTGAAAGAGATTATGATAAAACCTTTCGTGTTCCTTTGGCCTTCTTTTAGGGTATGAAAGATATTTTGATTTTTAAAAAAAGTATTAAAAATATGATTTTCTCATATAAAATAATATTTTGAATTTGGAAAATTTTGATATAAGAAAATTATAATTAAATACGAATATTGAAACCAAGTAAAGATCATAATTTAAGTTAACATGTGGAGGTTGCCAGGCATCATGAGATGAATTGATCCTTACTTGTGATTGTAATCGACTCCTAGACCCTTTCATATGATCTCTGGTATGAGCGTAGACCTCGAAGTTTATTTCTAAGATTTTATAACCCCCAAATACAAAATTTGATAGGTGACCAATCTCACCTAGCCAAAATAGATTGGCAGCGACTCTAAAATAAATGGTCAATCGTAATGACTATTTAAGGTTAAGTTGAGTGAACGTTTGATCTTGACGACTCAATCCCCAAACACGAAAAGTAAAAAAATAATAATGATATGGACCCATAAAAAATATAAGAATAATGATAAGTAGATATCTATATATATAGGAACAAGGGGTACACCCACCTTTTAAGCCAGGCTGTTTATGATTCGTATCCTGGCCATGTTGCGACATGTAATATATTATATAATTGGGAGTGCAGTCTCAAGTCTTTAGTGATATGGCTCTAAGATTAATAATTATGTGATTATTTATTTGGTATAAAATATTTAATACATAGATTATTGGAGCCTAATTATATATGTCTAATTGGTCCTTTCACTAGCTCAATATAATTCCTTCAATGATGGTTATCGATTGGAATACCCAAAGTCGAAAACTCTCAATGTGGTGAAGTGTTGTGCTAGATACACTCTTTAGGGATGTAGGCATTTTATTCAATGAATAGTAAAAAATGATTTTTATTATTTGTTTAGGATATATATTTAATTTGAGTAAATATTTATTCGAGACAATAATTAGTAATTTCAAATTAATTATGTTTACTTTCTAGTAAATATAGAAATTAATTTAAATTAAATAGATAAAAAAATTAATTTGGTATCTATAAAATTTTATTTAAATATTTATTTATATATAAATTAAATATAAATAAAATTCTAAGTAAATTTTTATTAAAAATTTATTTATTATTTATTATTTTAATTCACAGTTAAATAATTATTTTACTATAATTAATTTTATTTCATAATTGTTACATAATTATTATACAAATAAAGTTTCCATGATCTTATTTTGAATTAGAAATGGAGTTATAGAAAATTATCTAGATAAATAAAATTAACGGTTTAATTAAAATTAAATTAAGAATTTAGATTAAATAGCTTAAACTCCTTAAAATGTATCATGCCAAAATAACATTTGGGTAGATTAGGGTTAGTCAAAACTTGAAGGATACCCACACTAGGGTATACAGCCAAAAAGTTTAAAGGGAGGTAAAATAGTTATTTTAGTTAAATTAAAATAATGAAATTAGGGCCACCTTGTAATCTAATATAAATAAAAGCAACAATATAGGGTTTCAGGTTAATCATTATGCCACTTTTAGGGTTTTTTTTATCACAACATCTCATGATTATGAACCTGTTCGCAGAAGATGGTCTTGAAGAAGAATCCAATTGTGCAATCTGGAGTTGATCAAGATGAAGAGTGCCCACACATTGTACCATCCAGGAATTTGATATGTCTGTTCTATTGTATATGACAATAAGATCAAGTTTGATCTGGTTTAAACATTTTTTAAATTTTGCTGCAATAGTTGATCTATTTTTTCTACAATTTCATCTCATTTTTTCTATCTATAATGCTTAGATGCCATTTAACTATGTGCTTTAATGCTATCTTGGATTAAACTTGATGTTTTTATGGATCTTGTGTTGAAATCATGATTAGAATTGGGTTTTCTTGATTTATGTTTGTTTAAGCATGATTTGGTGATGATTTCATTGAAATTAAATGATTGAGATTAATGTTCAAATGGTCTAGAATGCTTACGAAGTGTTTTGGTTGGTTTGATTTCATTAGATCCATGTTTTTGTTATATTGAGCTAGGATCCTTGCATATTGTACTGAAATCTAGTGATTTTGAGATGAAATTCTATGTTTCTAATCATGATTGAGCATTTGACTAATTAAAGAATGTAAAAACTATAAGAAGTCTCAGAGCAACAAGTAGTCAGATTACAAAAATTTATAAAATAACTTATAAACATAGTTGTGGAAACATAAAACTAAAGATAATCTAAGACTCCTTAAGTAGGACCATCTTGCATGATTTTGGTCAATCTTCAAGATTAAGAAACATAAAGATCTATTATAGATTCAACTATACCTCAATCTTAAGAAGACTTTCAGCAATTCCATGACCTAATTACATGAAAACACAAAGCTCGATTGTCATAAACCAAAGCTGTCCAAGCATCTAGCCTCTAAAGGTTATCCATATAAGTGACCTGAAAAACCTTTAATAAGGAAGAGACTTTGTTGTCGAGAGCTATGCTAACAGCCAAGGTTTCAATAAACCTTCCTTTACACTTATAAGGTCTTGATTCAATAATTAAAATGTAGAAGAAAACAATCTTTCTCCAAGAAAAGCCAAGATTGGCAATCCCTCCTTAGGAAAGTTAAGGGAAAAACCAAACCATAAATTTTGGGGTCTCTTAGCTGATTTTCTAAGTGTAATCTATTCATGTAGGATAGCAAACATGGGTTCATATAGTCGAGGGTTTAAAATTTTAATTTTGATAAATTACAATTTTGCCCTTAGCCCATATGAACTTATTTAAATTAGGCCAAGTAACCATTGTTTGTATTAAGCTCAGTATCAATTTAATTTTTATTAATCACCCTCATGTGGTGACCCATTAGGCCCCCATCATATTGGCAATAAATATAAAATATCCAATTATGAATATTTTATATTTATAGGCCAAGATTGGCATCAAGCAATGCATCATGGCCACCCAATGTTTAACATCGCTTGGATACAAATCTTGACTAACCCGACGTAAAAGGCGAATATACCCCTTGTTCCTATATTTCTATTTATATCATTATTTTCTATTATAAGGGCCATATTATTATTATACATATATTTTAATTTTTTTTATAGGGACTGAGTTATCAAGATGAATCGCTTACGCAACTTAACCATAAATAGTCATTACAAAATGACTATTTATTTTGAGTCCTCACCAATTTGTTTTGGCTAGGTGAGATTGGTCACCTATTGGAGTTCATATTTTTACGATTACAAAACCCTAGAAAAACAACTTTGAGGTCTATGCTCATACCAGAGATCATATGAAAGGGTCTAAAAGTCAGTTACAATCATGAGTAAGGAATTATCCCTCTCATGACACACGATAATTAGTATCTTGTAATCTTGTGGTAACTAAAATTTTGCTTTTTGATCAATCTAAATATCCCATATTTAATTGTCATTCCTATATATTAAAATAAAATTTTTTATGATATGAGAAAATTACGTTTTTAATATTTTTGAAAATTAAAAAATCTTTAGTACTTGACCAAAGGATTAGAGGAACATAAAATGTTTTATTGTTATCTTTTACACCCTACCGGAGAGCTAGAGGAATACAAAAGGTTTTAAAAATCAAAATATCTTTTGTAACCGTCGAACAGTCAGAGGAATACAAAAGATTTTATTTTTCAAAATTCAAAAAATCTTGATTTTCTTGTTTTCAAAAGGATATCTTGTTATTAAAATTATCCACTAAACCCCTTCCATATACTAAGAGAAATTTAACATGCTACTTTAATTCAAAGACATTGCCTTAATTTTTAAAAATTTTGATTTTATCAAAAATAACAAAAACTTAGGAATCCTTAAGAACACCTTCGATATAAAAGTGTCTCGGTGACTCTAAAAGACTTGGTTTTAAGGTAATTTACCTAAAATCCCTAAAGTATACCTTTGATATGAAAGTATCCTAATAACCTTAAGGACTTGATATTATCATAACAAATGAGCCTATTCTTACTATGCACCTTTGACATAGATGTATCTCAATAATCATGTAGGACTTGGTTCTAATGTAATACTAGTAAAATGTTCCTAAGGTGTACTTTCGATGTTAAAGTATCCTTGTAACCCTAAAAGGCTTGATAACTTCATAAAATGATAAATCTGTACCTATTACGCACTAGCATATTTGACATAAAAGTATTCTAGTGATCATAAAGAACTCGGCTCTAACAAAAATTATTAAAATACCCTTAAGGTCTTTTTTCAACATAAAAGTATTGCAGTAACCCTAAAAGGCTCGATAATGATATGGAATGACCATTTTACCCTAAATAGGTAACTTTGACATCAAAGATGGCCTAAAATGCAAAAATTTACTAATAGGTCTCTAAGTTTTTCAAAATTATATTTTAGCCCCAAAATGGCTCAAAATGCTAAAAATGGCCCTAAATGACCAAAATGCACTAAATGGGTAATTTGACATGAGAAATGACCATTTTGACCCCAAATGCAAGGTTTTATTAAATGGTCCCTAAACTTATCTAACTTTACAAAATAGTCCTCATATGAAGTAAACACAAAATCAAACAACAAATACATCATAATCAACATGGAAAACATTCCAAATATCAGCAAAAGCATTCGGCTAGAAAAACTTAGCCTTGGAACATTTTTTTTACCTTTTTAAAAACAAGTCCTTAAACTTTCAAAAATTGCCCCTAATGGATTAAAAGTATATGAAATGCATTCAAACATGTTAAAAATGCACGAAACACACCCCTAAAGATCCATGATGTATTCGATCAAGCATAGTGGACCTTGAAACAATTTTTTTATTTTTACAATTTGGTCCTTGGAGTTTTTATAATCATAAAATAACCTAAAAAATAAAAAACATCATCAAATCACCCATGATAAACTCTGCCAAGTACAGAAATACCTTTCCAAGGCTTTAAAAATTTTGAAAAAATTTATTTTTTTATGCTCTTGTAAATTTCAAATACCATAAAATAATCCAAAACATCTTAAAATCAAGCATAAAAATTCCATTTAGTGCAACCATCATTTTCGGCTAGCATCAATAACCACCAAAATAAATTTTTTCATCACATGATTTCATAAATATCAATATAAATACGTGTCTTAATTTCTACCAAGCTTAAATATGGGTAAAATCATTATAAATAATGAACATATCAACACAAATCGGCATGAAAATTCTAAGGAAAATAGCATAAAAATATATACATAGGAAAATAACATCATTTCCACAAACAATAATTGTATTAATGAAAATTAACTCAATTTAAAAAAAAAAACATAATATAACAACTAAATGAAGAAATTTTGATCATAGCTTTCATACTTGGCCTTTCATTATGGATTAAAATCCTTGAGCTCAAGCAGTCACAAAGCTTGCTAAAAGAATGAAACAAGCTTTAAATGAAGAAAAATCAAGAGTTTTCTAAATAAAACTACCTTAAAAGCTTGGAAAACTTGAAAAATTCAAGAGTTTTTGGTGCTTTTTAGCTATAGAGGCACTAGCCTTCTTATGAAAACATCCTCCCCCTATTTATAAGTAGGAGGATTAGCCAAGAAGGGATGAAATCCCTCTTGGTTGGATGGCTATTCCTTTTTTCTTTTATGTTAATTTTATCTTTTTCTTGATTTTTCGTGCTTTGATAAAGTTAAATTAATATTTTTTTGTCCTTTTATGTGCACATTAAATCATAGTCAACAACCTATATGCATAAGTCATGTAACATAAGCTTAGGTTTCATGATAATTAAGATAAAATTAACCTTAATATCAAAATTCAATCCCAATTAAATTAGTTCTTGTATAGTTAACCTATCAAATTTTGAATTTGAATATAATTATTCATAAATTTTTGAAAATGCAAGAAAAAATAAAATTTTAAATTTAAATTTCATAAGAAAATAAAATGGAAGGACTAAATCATAAGAAATTAGAAGTGATAAATTAACGATTTTAATTACATAAAAGGCCCAATTAAGTATTCATATGAAAATTTTGAATCCAAAAGAATTAATAAAAATCTTAGAGAAAAAACATTATTGAGCCTTATTGAAAAATTGAGATGGGCCTAACTGGGCTTTATTAGAAAGTTAATAGGCATGGTGGAAATAAACAAAATTAAGCTTATTGGGCTTGTAGAGAATGCAATGGGCTTGATGAAAAATCAATAATTAGTTTGGAAAGCTTGTTAGGCTTGTTAAGGAACAAATAGGCCTATTCAGAAAATTTTAAAATTTTAAGCCTATTAAGGAAATTTGGTGCAAAACTTAAAAAAAATAAAAGTCCTATAAAATTTTTGGTGTTGTATCTGAAGGGAATTTTTGAGAAGTTTTATGTATAGACAATTAAAAATTCTAAACTTGTAAAATTTTATGAGAAAAATCCTTACAAAAAAATTAATATTTGAAAAAATAGAAAACTTATTTTAGAGTTTCAAAAACTAATTTAATATGGATTTAATGAAAGCATTTGAAGAATTTTAAAAATTCTAAATTTAGGAAAATTTTACAAAAAGAAATTATAGAGAGAAAGTTCATATTTTGGAATCGTAAAAAATTTAAAAATACATTTAAAATTATAAAAATAAATTTAATTTAATACATTACTCAAAACATTATTTGGTAGAAATAATAAAGAAAAAAACTTGAAATCTCAAGTGAGTTTTGCTAAACGAGCAAGACACTCGTAGCACTATAAAAATTTTAAAATTAGTGAATAAATTTAACAATTTTGTGGTATAAAATGTCAATATGGTTTTTTCTTGAATAAATTTTTATTTTTGAGGATAAGTATTAGCCTAAATACTACATCGGTATCACTAAAAATATACGATGGCTAACTTCCAAAATTTCATGAAAAATCTTAAAAAATTTCTAAAAAAAAACAATTGCATTAGGTTTTTTTTTTTTTTTGCATATATATAGACCATTTGCATTAGTTTTTACATTAAATTGCCAATTTCACAGGGACTAAGCCATCAGCTACTTTTAGGCTTTAAAATTTGTTTTAATGTCAATTTTGACTAGACCTACACTATTATCTACTTTTGGACTTTAAAATTTTTTAGTGCCAATTCAGACTAGGTCGAAGCCATTATCTACTTTTGGGCTTTTTACAATGAATAACAACATCAATTGGCGACCATCTTGGCCAGTTCCATCAGGCTTTCATCTTGAATTTTGCCATTAGTTACTTGTAGGCTTTAATTATGGATGCCAACATTGATTGGCTATCATCATGGCCAGTTACATCGGGTGTTCATTTAGTGCCAATTTCACCATTGACTACTCTTAGGCTTTTCATTATGAATGCCAACATTGACTAGCTACCATTCTGGCCAATTACATCGGGCGTTCAATTTGGGGCCAATTTCATTATCGGTTACTCTTGAACTTTTCATTATGGATGCCAATATCGATTGGCTACCATTCTGGCCAGTTTCATCAGGCGTTCATTTTGGGGGGCTAATTTTGCCATCGGCTATTCTTGAACTTTTCATTATGAATGCCAACATCGACTAGCTACCATTCTGGCTAGTTACTTCAGGCATTCATTTTATGCTTCAGATGTCACTATTGAAAACCTTTTTTAAAAGTTTTGGATATCATAGCGAAAGGCTTGTCTTAAAACTAAATTTCTAAATTCTTTATGAAATGATACAACTTGTACTTTGTTTCACTTTCAACAACCTCTATAGGTTTTGAACCAATTACATTTTCCTACTCTACTTATTCATCATGGTCTAAAACTAAAGGGTTTGCAGATGACAAACGCATATTCACATCGTGACATCCTTGGACCAAATATGGTGTAGCCACTGGGTTTGTATGCATGAATAACTGGGCAGATGGGATTAGTGCTATTAAGAGTAGCTATTTTTGGAATACTACTTTTTTGGATATGTGTCACTCTAATGCTAATAGCGGGGTGAGCTTTAGGATTTGCTGACCCTTTCTCGATATTAGCTACACTAACTTACTTTTTTACTTCGTTGAGGTTGAAAATACTTTCCCTAACTTAGCTACTTAGACCTATAATTCTTCATTATTATGTAGCATTTGTTCTTGGGCCATCTTATTAAGAGTTCTGGTTGTTTAACCCTAGGTTGACGGTTATTCTCCATCATCAATGGCTTTAGTTGATCTTGATATCTCAAAAGAAGAGCAGAGCCTTTTTAAAAAAATTCTTACATCAATAAAGACTACCACTTTAACCTCAAGTTCATGTTATGAATGGATGCACGCATGCATGTATGCGAGTGCAATAAAGATGTAAACATAATGTATGAAAAGATGATATGAACATGTAAGGGTTGTCATGGAGATTACCCTTATGATTATAAACATTTAAGAAGTGACACATGGGTTGCATTAAATGCATTATCGTGCCCCTAGTACACAAGCCATGGCAATATGGCTTTTTTAGGGAAAATGATCCGTACGAATGGATGAGTTATGCCCCAAGCTTGGGCATTAAGATGGTCATTCCCATTGCTTTAAATTGATTGTCTCTACATGTTTGATGCAAGAAATGATGCATGTGACATGAACGTAAGAAACAATGAAGTAGTGAAAGATGAAAAAATACTTGGTAAAAATAGAAGAAGGAAATTAAGAAAAATTAATCATAGAAATTACCTCGATAATAGGCATTATGATGCCTTAGGGTGAACACAGAAGGCCAGGGCTAACATTGCTTGCCTGCCAAAATCTAGACTAGTGTGGATAGTATAACAGCATGTTCGAGTTAAAATTATCACAATGGTGGATGAAAATTAATGCTTGGGAGAATGATAACTCACTCATCACCATCTGATTACAAGATAATGTCAAGCCATCCACTGGACAGTGTGACAACTTGTTCAGCTAGTTTTCCCATAATGCCTATAAAGGCATTATGAAAGACCTAGATTTCACAAATTGTTTGGTGATTGATGGGCATTAAGCTGTTAGTTGGATAGCATAACAACTTACTTAAGCAGATTTTGCCTCATGGGAAACAATATCGGCTTCGAATAAAGTATCAAGTGACAAGACTCAAATGTTATCTCTTGTGAAAGTAAAAAAGGCATTAGCTATCAGTCAGATAGCATAACTGCATGCTTGAATAACATTATTACAGTGGATGACATGATTCAGGGTAAGGAATATGGGCCTTGGTGATGATGCTCACTCTACCTACATAACAATGAATAATAAAGATGAATAAAAAGGAAAAAGTGTTTCCCCTAGTGTGTTATTCTTTGGGTCAATCTAGTAGCACTTCAGTATGATTTGACATGTTTTGGCTCTTATGGCTGACTATATATAGTTAGGTTGACTATAAATTAGCTCTAAAATCACTCATTCTTTCAGTAAAGACAGCCAAAGCACCCCGATCCTAGGCCTATTGTAGGCTTGGCTGAACGAGTTTGATTCAGGTGGATGTATTTTGTGATACCCAATTGGATAAAAAGAATACCATAGGAGCATAGGTACTTCGCACCTTAAAATACATTGCTAGCTCATAGGTAAAGAGGAGACACCACCGAGGATAATTAGCTCACTTTCACCTAGTAAAAGTGCTATTCTCTCTCAAAAAAGTACGATCGAGAACTTAATACGGATGTGAATACGTAATGTGTGTCAAGTGTAGACACCTAATTTTGTCCAGGCCTTTTTCCCTGTCAGTCCAAAAATATCCGAGATATAAAATTGGGCACTTATCCTAGTGGAGGTAAATTTTCTTTAGAGGAATGTACATTTTCAAGACCTATTTAAATGTGCTTAAATGACCGCAGGTGCACGTTTAGTGCCATTTCAAAGGTCATAGAGAGCAAATCTCAGATAAAGAAAATATAAATGTCAAGGTAAAATAGTTAACTTTTAATTTTCTACTTGTTAAATTTTGAAACTTCCCATTTCTAGGAATTCTTTGAGAATTTTTCGTTAAAATTGGGAAGTTAACCATCGTATATTTTTACCAATACCTATGTGGTATTTATGTCAATACGCACTTCAAAAAAATCAATCAAAAATATTCAAGGAAAAATTCATATTGATATTTTACACCACAAGGTGTCAAGTTGTCCATTTTTGTAATTAATTTTGAATTTTTTACAGTACAACGAGTATTATACTTTCAAATTTTTTCCTGATAAAATTATTTTGAATTTAAAATTTTCATCTTTACCATTTTGTAAATCAATATTTTGGATAATATGTTGCATTTAATTAATATTATATAAGTTTTAATGTATTCTTTGAAATTTTTTGATCCTAAAATACGAGCTTTCTTTTAATCTGTAAAATTTTTGGTAGAATTTTCTTGAGTTTTGAACTTCAAAATTCTTTAAATATTTTCAATTAACCACCATTAAGTCAGGTTTTCAAAATTCATTTTATTTTATGAGTTTTGCATTTTTTTGAATTTTTCTGTTTTTAAGATATGAATTTTTCTACTCTATATATTTTTTAGGGAGGAACTTTTGAATTTAAATTTTTAAAATTCATTAAATATTTTTGTTAAATATATATTAAATTAATTTTTAAAACTTCAATTTATTTTATGAGATTTGCATTTTTGCCAAAATAACAAATTTCTTCCATAAATGTTTTCTCGTAAAATTTTACGAGTTTTGGATTTTGATTTTTCTTCTTGCACATAAGACTTCTCAAAAATTTCCCATATATGATCCAACACTTGAAATATTTATAAAATTTTTTATTATTTTTTTAATTTTATTTGTGCAAAATCTCCTTAATGGGCCTAAAAGCTTTAATTTTTGCAAATAAGCCTAATAAGCCCAATAATTTCTTAACAAGCCCAAAGATTTTACAAAACCCATTTTCGTGCTTTTCCACCAAGTCCGTTTCATTCTTTAAAAGCCTACCAAGCGCATTTTAATCTCTAATTTTTGAAGAAAGTCCACTAACTTTTTCTTTTAATTTTTTATTATTTATTTTTATATCAATTATTTTGATTCAAATTTTTATTATTATCGTTGATTTTTATGTAATTTTGATTAGAATTTCCATATGATTAAATTCTTTTTGGGATTTATTATGTGAAATTTTGTTGAGTACATGAATTTTAATTTATTTTCATGGAATTTCCAATTAGGCTTTTTATGCACCTTATTGCATTTGTTTCTTTACTTCTAAGATTATATTTACTTGTAAATTCGTAATGTAATTTTGCTTTTACATAAATCATTTTATAATTTGCCAATTTAGTTACATGAAATCTAATTTTGTTGAAATTAAATTTTTTTCCAATTGATTTACTTTCATTCCAACTAATTCCATCAAGTTAACCAAAATCATCATTTCACCTAAACTAGCATAATCATAACAACGGAGATGGTAGCTTGTAAGAAAAGATAGGCATGGGCTTATGACAACATTTATTACTTTTTCCAACCTAACAAGTAAACTAAAACATCAAACAAATAAAAAAAGAAATTATAAAGAAAAAAGAGTGAAATTTAGCCAAGGAGGATTTTCACCCTCCTTGGCCGAATCATCCTCCCTTATCTTCATGATTTTTAGTTTTTGGAAGCCAAGAAAAAAAGAATAAAAAGAAAAAAGAAAGAAAGAAAATACTTGAGAAAAAAATTCAAAGCTTTTTTAAGGTATAATCTTCACTAAAATCTTCAAAGATTTATTTATTTCATTCATTTTTCTTGTTTTTGGTGAGCCAAAATATGCTAAAGCTCATGGATTTTTCATCCATGTTGAAAAACTAAGCATAGTGGCCATGAACTAATTTCCTTGATTTTATTTTTTTCTCTTTCTTCTTGTTAGTAAATTATTTTTCTTCATGAATCATGTTTATGTTGATATGATGTTGGGTTTCGTGTTGTGTTTGTCATATATATGTTCACATGCATTTTTTTTGTGTTTATTTTTGTAATTTCATCATATAATGGTGTCAATTTGTGTTAAATAAAATATGAATATGTGATTATTAATTAAAAAAATTGATTGGTAAATTGTTTAGGTGTTGGCCGAAATTCATGCTTGTATATTTTTTGTGGTCATTTTGTAGATATAAAAAGTTTAGGGGCTAATTTGTAAAAAAATATAATAAAATAATATAAAAATATATAAAAATAAAATATTTTTTAAGACCTAAATGCTTGACCAAAGCATACCTGCATCCTTAGGAGTGTATTTTATGCATTTATCAAGTTAAAATACATTTTTTTAGTTTTGGGGTCTTTTGTAACTTTAAGAAGTTTAGGGACTTTTGTGTAAATATTGAAAACTTTATTCTAGGGGCAAAAAGAAATGAGCGAATCTCACTTGTGATTTTTTTACATGACTTTTGTGATTATTTCGATTTATTTGAAGCTAAAATTTACATTTTAATCATGTAGGGGCTAATTTGTAATTTTAGGAAAGTTTAGGGATTAGTTTGCAAATAATAGAAAGTCTTGGTCTTGTGGTCAAAGGATTTGACCTAAAGCTTTATGGATAACTTAGAAACTGATTTTGGGTATTTCATATCATGCTTTAGGTATTTTTCATATTTTAGGGGGCATTTTGCAATTTACAAAATTTAGGGGTTATTTTGTAAATTACAAAATTTTTTTTAGGGCAAGGTATTTGGCCGATTCTTTTTGATATATTGGTTGTATTTTCATGCATAATTTCATATTATTTTTATGATTTTTAGGTTATCTTATTATGTAAGGACTAAAATGAAAATTTAGAAAAATGTAGGAACTAAATAGCAAATTTTCATATTTGGAGGCAAAATAAACATTTTACCAGTTTTGAAGATTTCTATTATTTCTATGGCCTTCCATAGGATATAAAATTTTTTAAAACTTTTCGTATTTGTTTGGTCTTCCAAAGGATACGAAATGTAATTTTTAAAAATTTAGGGGCTTGATTGCAAATTTTGCATTTTAAGTCAAACTTAAACTTTTAGATTTTCCATTTAGACTAAATTCACTACTTTTCATCATTTTAGGTCATTTTAAGATCTATTAAGGTTACCGGGATACTTTTATGTCGAAGATATACCCTAGGGTCATTTTAGAAATTTTTCTCATCGAGATGCTTCTATGCCAAAGGTAATGTTTAGGATTCATTTAGCCTTCTGAGGTCATTTTAAGGTCCATTAAGGTTATCGGGTTACTTTCACGTCGAAGGTATACCCTATAGGCATTTTGGTAATTTTGCTCACCAGGATATTTTTACGCCAAAGGTGAATATTTATAATTGGTTTAGCCTTCCAAGATCATTTTAAGGTCTATTAGGGTTACCAAGTTACTTTCACGTCAAAGGTATACCCTAGGGGCATTTTGATAATTTTTTATTGAGATGCTTTTATGCCTAGGGTGAATCTTTAGGACTATTTTAGCCTTCCAAGATCATTTTAAGGTCTATTAGGGTTACCGAGATACTTTCATGTCGAAGGTATACCTTTGAGGCATTTTGGTAAATTTTTTCACTTAAATGCTTTTATGTTAAAGGTAAATTGTTTAGGATTCATTTAGCCTTCTAAGGTAGTTTTAAGGTCCATTAGGGTTACCAGGATACTTTCACATCGAAGATATACCTTATGGGCATTTTGGTAATTTTGCTCGTCGAGATGCTTTTACGCTAAAGGTGAATATTTAGGATTGGTTTAGCCTTCCAAGATCATTTTAAGGTCCATTAGGGTTAGGGGGTACTTTCACATTGAAGGTATACCTTAGGGGCATTTCGATAATTTTTTTCACCAAGATGCTTTAATGCCAAAGGTGAACTTTTAGGATTAATATAGCCTTCCTAGATCATTTTAAGGTCCATTAGGGTTATTTGGATACTTTCACGTCGAAGGTATGCCCTAAGGTCATTTTGATAATTTTTTTTGGTAGGATGTTTTTATGTCAAAAGTGCATATTTAGGATAGGTTCACCTTTTGTAATTATTTTTTAGTCTTTTAAGGGTTACTGGGATACTTTTATGTAGAAGGTATACCTTAAGGGTATTTTCATAATTTTGCATTAGAAATCCTATATGAGTATTAGGATACTTCCACATCAGAAGTACATATTAAGAATATGTCTATCATATTAGGTCATTTCTAGGTCATAGAGTGTGTATTTTTAATAATAAAATTATTTTTATAAATAAGACAATGTCTCCTAATTAAATTAATATGCAGGACTCCTACCATAATATGTGAGGAATTTTATAGAATATTTTAATAGTGAGATACCCTTTTCAAATAGGAAGTCGAGATTTTTCGATTTAAAAAAAACTTTCGTATTTTGCATGGTTCTCCAAAGAGATATGATAGAGAATTCGTGTCCATTTGGTTCCTTAGAGGGTACGAATAATTTTGTGATTTCAAAATGTAATAAAACTCTATTTTCCTTAGAATAATAATTTGTTTAATAAAAGATTACAGGAATTATAATTAAATATCGAATATTGAAACTAAATAAAAATCAAATTTATTTTAACACATGATTAATAAGGTACCGATTACCGAGCATCAAAAGAAGGCCGATCCTTATTTGCGATTAAACTGACTCCTGAACCCTTTCAAGTGATCTCTGGGATGAGTATAGACTTCAGAGTTTATTTTCATGGGCTTTATAACCCTCGAAAATATAAACTTCGGTAGGTGTCCATTTTCACCTTGCTAAAATAAGACTACTGGTGACTCCAAAATAAATAGTCATTTCGTAACAACTATTTGGAGAAGTCGAAGGAACGATTCATGTCGACAACTTAGTCCTCAGGATATGGACCCTAAAAATAGAAAGAAATAATTATATAGATACTTATATAGAAACAATGGATACATTTGCCATTTTAAGTCAAGCTGGTCAAGATTAATATTCGGGCCATGTTGCGACATCGAGGAAAAAACAAACCCTTCTTATTTTACTTCTCATTACCATTTTAAAGGAATCAGCATATTCATTAGTTCTGTTCTTTTTCAGGTAGAAGAGAAAACTAACAATCATGAGAAAGAAACAAATATACTTAAAACTATGACAAATAAATGTTAGGGCATAAAGAAAATGAAGAAAGGGGATTACAAATAAACAATGAAAGAAAATCAAAGGAAACTAAGAATTTGGTAAAAATTTAGCTAGTTGTAAGCTTGATTGTCTAAATAAATCCCTCGTACAGTCGCCAAGCTATCGCGACCCGGCCACTTGCATGGTGGTGCTTGACTTTAAAAAAATGCGATAAAAAAAGTAAAGGGAAGAAGGGGCTTACCTTTAGGTCATCCCTTGATGAAGATTTGGATTAGGCGTAAAGGAGTGAAGATCGAGGGGAGGACCATTAAATGGATCACTAATCCAATTGCTTTTGTATGGCCATTACGAAATGGCCAAAACTTAGAGTTGCCACTGATAATTTTGGGCTAGGCATGACTGTATAACAATTAAAACTAATAATTTTGAGTTGCAAAACTTGAAAGATTAATTTTACAAACTGCGTATACCTTTCTATAAAAGGTATGGGAGTCAATTAGCGTGGACAAGGATTAGCACCCTTACAACGCCCAAAATTGATACCATCTAGCTATAAGTTATCCAAGTCTTAATTTTCCTCTGTTTCTCATGTGGTCATTATTTATATGTAATCCCCTTCATTTAGATACAAATTTTTAAATATTAAATCCAGGTCTTATAGTAAAAATTTAATTAATCTTTCTCTATGCAACGAGGATAGAAGAGAAACATAGAGGGTTTAGTGAAATGATCTCCAGATTGATTTAAAAGGAGATACTTTATGTCAAGTACTAAAAGGATACTGGCATAGGAATGTTAGCTTGGATTTTATGAATTTTGAGTTCAAAATCAAGAATGCAAAATCATCATCGAAAAGGAAACGTGTTAGTAGGGCATAATAGAACATAATAAATATTGCTTTAAGGATGAATACATGAAGACATAGAAAAGGGGTGACAATCGAGATATATCTCGTAATTGACCTTAGTTATTAAGAAATAAACGAATTGACAATTTTGAGATGTGTTTGGATTCGATGGTCATCTTAGGCACAGAAAAAATTTTATAGAAGGTCTTAGGAAGGTTAAGGAAAAGAAAACTTAGATTTTGATGAAGTTGTGAAAGTAAGGTTGGAATGTCCCTCAGAAGAAATAGCGTTGGAGAATCCCCTCGATAAAGAAATTTTAAGTAAGTTTTGAAATTCAAAATGCTGATATGTTTTAAGGAAAATATGTTATTAGAATTGATACCCGATAACTTTAAATAGGAAATGGAAATTAATTTTTAAAAGTGTTTGAGATTTGATCTGAGCCTAATAGGACTCATGTTGTGACATAAAACTCAATGGGCAAACCATTCAGTATATCCTAAGTCATTCGAATGACCAGAAAAGATGGTTCGAGAAAATCTTAATGACTTTTATCAAATTCGATAAAAGTAGGGGATAGCATCACGCTGTTTACTTTCCCAAATTTATTCCAGCTTGGTCCTAAGATTTCTAATGGCAAGTGAGATACCGCTAGAAAGGTAAATCAGTAAGGATTAATGTAAAAAATATTCCAAAAATCCAAGAAAATCTAGGCAAAACTAATTTTTGACATCAATCTGAGCTGACGTTGACAAGAAATGATGGGAAAAAGTAGTAGTGAGTTTCGAAAAATCACCTTAGACTTGTTTAGAATCATTAAATCACAAATGAGACCTTTTTGGAAAAGAAATTTTATGAACCTTTTACAAAAAATACTTAAAAGAGCCAAAAAAATATTTGATGGGTCGTAATTGCCCAAACAGAATACACGTCGCTAATTTCAGGGGTTTCAAACAATAAAGGTTCAAAAAATCATAACTTTTATATAAAGACTGATCTAGGGCCAAATAAGGTATCATTGAAACATAATTCGAAGCCTTTTCAAGAAGAATGTAAAAAAAATCCAGAAAGATTGACTGGAGTCTAAAAATAATTTTTTAAATTAGGATTACAATGTTATTAGCGCCGAAACAAGGGTTTCCTTGAGTTTGATGCTTTTATGATTGTGTGTGTATCGAACATACGAATGTCTAGTTACTAACCAATCCAAATTTTAGAGTTGGCTACTGAATCTTCTGTTATCCACGCCATTAGTTATGACCAAAGGTTTGAAACAAGACTTTAATAGAACACTTGAAAATAGTATTGGTTCTAGTAGAGGTTAAAAACAAAATTTGTTTGGCCTAAAGAGGCCATATTCCAAACATTTGTTGTTAATATGTCCCCACAATTAAAGAACCAATATATTAAAAACATTAAATCTATGCTAATCGTTATTGATTTAAGTTAGTATGAACTTAACTTAGGGTTTTCTATGAAAATATATTTTTACAAGCATCATAGAGGAATTTCAACAAACATATAATGAACTAAACTAAGTGAAAACATCAAACATAACCAAACATTGAAAATAATAAGTTATCCTTGCATTTGAACAAACGAATAATGGTGAAAATGCACTTAATGGAATGATAAAGATCAACAGGTGCTAGGATGAGCAATTCTACATGAAGTAAATCATCGAAAAAATGAATAAAACATGGCAAAAATACATAAACAAAGGTTATTTTAATGTCAACAAAAGATGGCATTTTAGTTCATCCAAACAATATCAAGGCACCAAAGAAGTCATTAAAGTCTTAGGATTACCACAAACAAGGCCACAATAATGCATGGAAGCCTTAATAGGGTTATGGAAACATAAAAGTTCGCTAAAGAGATGATGATAAAGAAAAACAGAAAATAAGATAAAGAAAAGATAAGAAATATGCCCCAATGAAAACTTAAATCCTAGCTCCTTACTTTAGCAGTAACCAAGCAATACAGAGCTCACTTTGTTCCCTCTATTTCTCTAAATTAGGAAAGAAGGAATGAAAAGAAGGAGCTTTTGGTAATGGTGTCTATAGCTGATGCTTTTGAGGGTAGAGCTAAGGGAAATGAGAGTTTTTGGAAGGGTTTTTTTGGAAAAGAAGCTACATGAATACAGTATTTAGGATAGCTCAAATGCTTTTCATGGATGATGTAAATGTGTTGTACCCTCTCCTTATAGTTGAATAAGAAAGTTGGATTATATAGGAATGGATTTCAGCCATTTAGAATGACCAAGCAAAAGGGCAATAGGACTTTTAACATGTATAATATGATGACTCATTGTACCAATATGAAACCTTTCAACATTTGATTGGTTAATCTTGATTCTTGTAGACAAAGAAAACCATGCATTAGCTAATCAAATGAGCAATCTTAACTTTAACCTTCATCTAACTAGATTTTCTCATAAAAAGCCCTCATGCCAAGCTTAATGGACTTTCCAAAATGTGTTAATTAATGTTTAAATCACAAAAATTAAATGCCCATGTTTTGTATAAATTTATGTCTGATATTGGATGACCAAATTCGAGTTTTAAAGTCAAGGTATGAAAGGAGAAAAATGTCTCAAATTAGGCTAAAAATAGCCTTCTGTATCGATACATTAAGCTTTGAGCAAGAGAACCCATAACGTATCAATACATTGAGTAAGAGAACCCATAATGTATTGATACTATTGTAGACACCTAATTTCGTCCGGGTTATCTGTCTCTGAGAGTTTCAAGTATCTAATAACAGAGATATAGTGGCCATTCTGATGCAAGTCAACTTTCACCAGAGCGGTTTCATATTTTTTTAATTTTAATCAGTCATATGTAAATAATTGTATATACACATGATTGAATAATCCATTTCCTCAGGTAAAAAAGACAAATCCGCAAAGGAAAAATTTTTGTTTTTAAACAAGTTCTTGACAAATTTTGGAAATTACCTTTACGGATGATCTTGCGGTTAATTTTCCTATTTTTAGGAATTTCCTAAGATTTTTCTAAAAAAACTCGAGAAATTGGTGGTAGGATATTTTTACCACACCAGTGTGGTTTTATGCTGATTCTCACCTGAAAAATCATAAATATTAAAGGAAAAATATGTATTGGCATTTTCTACCATGAAGTGTCAAACTGTAAATTTATAAATTAATTTTGAATTTTGTAGTCTTACGAGTATCATGCTTATGAATTTTACTTTTGGTTCTTATTGATCTATTTTTAAAATTTTACAAGTTCATTTTCTTCACCATAGAAATTAATGTTTTGAATAATGTGTGGTCTTGAATTTGTTTTACTTCAGTGTCAATGAAATTCTATAATTTTTCTCGATATTGAAATACAAGTTTTTCTTTACTCGTAAAATTTTAGGTGGAATCCTCTCGAGTTTCAAATATCAAAATTCATCCAATATTATTGTTTGATTCACATTAAATTAGTCTTGGAAAATTCTTTTATTTTCATGAGTTTTAAATTTTTTCTTGAAATTTTCCTATTTTCGAAATACAGAGTTTTCTACTCCGTAAATGTTTTTGGGCTAATTTTTCTTGGTTTATGATTTTAAAAATTTATCAAATATTATTATTTGATTCAAATTAATTCAGTTTTCAAAAATTCATTTATTTTTATGGGTTTTGATTTTTTTTCTCTTGAACTTCCCCTATTTTCAAAAAATCAAATTTTCTATTCCATAAATGTTTTTAGGGGAATTTTCTTTGGTTTAAAATTTTTAAAATTCCTCTAATATTGTCATTTAACTCCCATTAAAACAGTTTTGAAAAATTTAATTTATTTCATGGGTTTTGAATTTTTTTTCAATATATGTTAATTTTCCTATACTAAGGCATTTTTCATAAAATTTTACGAGTTTTTAACTTCCAATCAAGGTCTTTTGCATCGTTTCATTTCTAAAATTTTGTCTATGATCAATTAACATTAATTCCAATTTTATTTTAATTTTTGGAAATTTTATTTTATTTAATTTTAATTTACTTTTTCCAACTAGTTACATGCTAACTAGCTTGTTTTCTCATCCAATTACTTTCTAAAAAAGTTGGTTACATCCCAATTACCCATTACGTGAGCTGATCAACTTCATCATGAGCTTGATAATAGAGTGGCTTGTAAGAAAAGATAACAAGGTATGGGCTTATGACACA
>JBBYHK010473128.1:0-10488 GCA_038382065.1 Adansonia grandidieri | reverse complement strand
TATGTATTAGCTATACTCATATCAAAATGGCTTACTAAAATGGTGTTACCGAGTTAGTAAAAAAACAATTTAGTTGGCAAATTTATTAAAAACCTAATAAATTTATGATAGAAAAATAGAAGTAAATGTGTTTATGTATTTTAATTTTTTAAAAAAACAACCACATCTATGACATCACATTGTAACTTAATTTTTTTAAATAGTATTCACATTTTACATCATTAATTAATTTTTAATATATTTTTCAACTCTTTCTTTTTTTATTAAATAAATAAAAATTTCACTAGCATTTTTTTATCCACCCATGGAGCGGGGGTGTTATAATCTAGTTATTAATAAAGTAACTAATTAAATTTGATATCATTAAGTTAAATGACATTAACTTAATTTTATAAATTGATACAAAATTTTGAATTAAATTATAATAAATTTATAAAATAAAAGATAAAAATATCATTTAGTACAAAATTTGAATATTTAAAATTAATTTTATTTTTCTTACCTCTATATTTTTACATATTAATCTAATAATTTTCTTAAATTTATTTTAAAAATTTTATTTTTTTCGCCCGTAACGTTGAGTGTGCCCAATTCTAGTACAAGTTTTAATTACATAGTAATTACATTAATGTTGATTAATTTAAGATGAATTAATGAAATTTCATACTAGGTTAATTTTCTATTTTAATTATATCTTAAAAAAAAAATCCTTAAAATGTCAGATCCATCCAACCACTCTATTTGTTCTTGTTGAACCATTGGAGGGCTTGAATTTTAGCACAAATAATGGAAGAAATAAACATTCGAAGACACCCCATGACACTACAGCCCACATCACAAACACTACTCAAAACAGCCCCTGATGACCACCTATTTACAATCAAGCATAGAATAATTCAGATTTATCAACACCCATTATAAGTAAGCAATTCAGCAAAAGAAATCGCTTCCCTCAAAATATGAACAAAATCTAAATCAGCAAAAGAGATTAGCATGTCCCCTAGCTTGGTTTTCTAGTGTCTGTTGGTAGATGCTTGGGACAGGATTTTCAGAGAGGCATGAAAGAGTTTATGTTTTAAGCTCTTTGCAACAAAATAATAGATGGCCAGCAGAATGACAACAACAGTTATTCCTTTCTGATTGAAGTTCAGAAGTAATATTTGCAGGTTTATGCAAGTATCTATGTTTTGGCTTTCTATAAGGTTCCATGATAGTACTTCCCTTCAACTGTTGCATTATGTCTACAAGGATCAACTGATTTCCATCCTTAATCATGTTTTACTCTCATGTAATCAAGATAAGATTTTTCCCTGAAGCTTACGAGCAAATAGGCGTTTGTAGTATTCTTCAACCTATATTTCCCTAGACATTGCCGGTGTTTGTTGAGAGATCGAGCTTGGTGCAGGGCCTATTTCGCCATCACACCTTGGGCCGCAGATTGTGGCTAATGAGAGCCTTTCTCTTTTGGAGTTCACAGTGGCACGATGTTCGATGCTACGGTACATTCCATTTGACATAATCTGCCCATGTAAGAGTTCACATAAGCAGCACACATGCAGAAACTTGTTTTTGTGTCAATTTGTGACATATTTGCAGATAAAATGGTACTTCATTGTATAGTGTTTAACACTTTCTTGATAATTATTTACCTCTAAAACGCTTCCAATGTTGACAATGAAAGCATTTAGGAGGGGTCTAACGGGAACCCACCCCCCATCTTTCGTTATCTGTAGGCCTTTTGCTTCATTTAGCTGAAGAAAAATAGTTACAGCTGAGGCATCCGAATGAGGGATGAGGCGAATCACCTGCTCGGGTTGATGACATTGAGGGTGATAGTTCACCCTCATTGATTGCCTTCTTTCTCCAAAAGATTCCTCCATTTCCTCAATTTTCATATGAAGAGCTTCTGTTATCTTTGTTAGGATAACCATGGATAGATTCTTTAACTCAGACAAGTTCTACATTAAAAGCATTAAAAAAATTTAGTTTAGTTAAAACCAATCAGCCAGAATGCTTGCATTGACATGCAAAAGGATGTAGATAGAGATTACCTTAAAGTAGACTTAATAATATATGTATTCATGTTGCATTTATTATATATCATGATTTTAAAAAAATTTTCATATTGTACATATTTATATTGTGTAATCGTGTTATATCTAAGGTTGCCGGGTCACCTTAAAGGAAGAGGAAGCTTGGGAACAAATGAGGCTCTCTAAATTGATGGAACAGTGTCGGATTGTTAGCATTTGCCCTTGAGCCAAATTACTTGGACGAGGCATATATTGATTAATAATGCAAAACAATCACTTACTCTAATAATTTCAGATTTTCGTTCACTTTAATAGCTTGACTGACAATCATGAAATACTAATTGGATAAAGCTTATGAAATTTTATTTCGTCTTGCAAAAAAATTACAATGATTTACAATTATGAGATCTTTATGCATCAAAATTATATTCCTAAAAACATTTTTAGTCAATGTATTGCTAAAACGACACATCAGCAATACTCAAAATCTAGCATATGTTATGCCTTATTATTTGTCAAGTAAAAAATTGATCTTATAAATTGAAATATGATGGATACTTAAAATAACATATGAATTTTTGTTTTATAAAAATAAATTCACTGAACGTAACCAGTGAAGAAACTCGGTCTAGAATTGTCACTCAAAAGGCTATAAAAATGTTTTCACATGCTACAATTATAACTAAAGACGGTGCAATACTAGAACAGCAACGCGCATCTAAAGAACGTGGCGACTAGCCAAGAAAGGAATCGGGCAGGGAAAGAAAGCAATTTCTGAAAAAAGCTCGCGGTACTGGAATTTGAGATTTGAATCGTCCGTTTCTGGTCTTGTAGAAATCTTCATATGGGTAAAGATTTCATTATTTTTCGTTTGTCGCTGTGATTTCACCATGTATCTGATATCTTTGTTTTGGCTGTTTACTTTAAACGCGTATAAAAGTTATAGATGATGTCATCATGTCATCACAGGAAGATTTTTTTAATATTTTTTGTCATTACGTTTATACTTTAGCCTGTATATACGATTACTAATATTTTTTATTGTTTATTTCTTATGTTTGATTTTAATAGTCAATTCATAATTAATTTATTTTTTTATTATTTTTTTAATTGATTTGTTTGTTTAGGATAAGAGTGACTTAGTAAATTAGAAAAAATTGGTTTTAAACCTATTTAACGCACAAGTATACAATTATATATGTATAAATTAAAATATAATTAATAAATTTTAAATAAGAATCTTGGCCAAAAAATAGAATAAATTTTAATAAAATAAGTATGAAAAATATCGACATATAACTAATTAAAATTTTGATGAAAAATTCACTATTATTTACGTTATTTTCGTAATACATGATGTCTTCTTGTTTTGATTTAAAAACCTTGCAATTACTAAATAAAAAATAAAAAGATAATATCCATTAATCTTCAAATAAAAAAAATTCAAAAACACTAAACTAAAATTGGAATGAAAAGAAAACATAATTGAATAATCAAAATCAAGATTAATATGACAATTCTAACTTGAATTAAATAAAACAAAGTATATTCACAAAAATGTAATACTAAATAAAAGAAATAAAAGAAGATGTTTCAAAATAATAATAATAATAATAATAATAATAATAATAATAATAATACTGACAAAGTTAATAAGCTTATAACATCCTTTATAGCTTATTCTAGAATGAAAAATTTTGGTGTAAAATATGAAAAATTCATACCATTAGTTAAACTATGTATCAAGGAAAATGTAAAAGGAGTTGAGAATACAAATGAAGATCTTTTGACAACAGTTTTTGAATGTGCCATCTTATTCAAATAATAGTTATATTTATAGATAATATATACATAAACAAATGTAAATTTAAAAAATTGAACAAAAGGTTGGTTTTTCAAGATTTAAATTTCTGTTTCCTTTAATTACAAGTTATGATAGAGGTAGAACTTTAAATACATAATTTGAAAAACTTTTTGTAACAAAAATAAAAAGAAGTATCCATAATTTAAGGGTTTTTTTTTTAATATTCACTTGTTAAAAAAATAGATTTAAAGTTTAAACTAATCACTTATTGACTAAACACTATTTAGAATTTCAGTTTGTTTTAACAAAAACTATAATTAAAGATATTAGAGTCAAAATAATATTTCATTGACTAAAGATTATTTTGAATTTATCAAAAGTTTGATCTTTCAAATATTTATAATAAGTTTTTTAAAATTTTAATTTAATTTGTACTTAAAAAGAGTAGAGTTCAATTTTTTTAATTTTCATATATTTTTTTATAAGTTTTGGCACTCAAATAATACATTTAATTAATAATTTTAAATAATCACCAACTTTATAAACTAGTGGGGAATGTTAACAGTTTATAATGTTGGTAAATAATCAATTTTATATTATCTAAAAAAGTCAAGTTTATAAAATATATAATTGTTTATGATTATTTATGTTATAAAGGCACAACTTCTGTATTGTAAAATTATCTTGTAAAGATATAACTTTCACATGGAAAGTTATTGTAAAATAACAAAATTTTTACAAAAGGGTTTCTTATTAAAAAAAACATCTATTTGTTAACTACGTAAACGACTCTTTTGTTTATTCATTTTCAATATTTTGCTTAAGTCGAAAGCTTTGTTATATCTTTGATACATATTAAAAAGGGTTAATATACCATTTGGCTCTATGTTATAACTCAATTCATAATTTGGTATTTGAAGAAAAAAATTACAATTAAGTACTTAAATTTTATTTTTATCACACATATTTTTTCAAGGTTTAACAGTGATGACAAGACATTTTTTCTAGCTAATAGAATTGTGACGCATATTATTGATGTCACACCAACATTTAATTTTTAATTTTTATTTATTTTTAATTTAAAAATTTTCTTGTAATGTTGACGTGACATTGTTAATATGTTAACAGTGTCACTTGTCACGGCCCTTTTAATTAAAAAAATAATACATTAGCATTATTAAGTTTTAAAGCAATTAGTATGACGAAAATAAAATTTAAATACTTAATTATAAACTTTTTCTTCATATACGAAAGTATGAAATGTAGTATAGTCTAGAAGCTAATTGATAAATTAACCCTATTAAAAACCTTAAAAAAGAAAAGTGTTCAATACTCAAACCCATATTACTTTTAACAATTTTTTTTTTTGTTTCTTTCTCTAATTTTTCTAACGGTTTCTACGTAATCCTTCTCGATTTTTGTCGGCTGATGGCATTGAAGCGATATGAGAAGACTATTTCAAAAGCTTATTTGCTGGTGAGCTTCATGAAAATTTCTAGTACAGCAATTTGGGGATAGAAATGGTTGATTTTAGCTGCAAAAAATGTTGAACCTGGAATATTTATTGCTGCCAGGAACAAAATTAATTGGTCTGAACGACTAGAATGAGAAGTATACTTTATATTGTCATCATAGCAAAATATAAATTGTAATTATCGAAAAAATATATATTTTAGTCATCTAAAGTGTATTTATTCAAGAGTTAAACAGTTTGTTCAGTTCGAATTAGATTAAATTTAAATATAATATTTTTTATTTGAATCGATTCAATACGATCATTTTTTAATCAATAAAAAAAATTTTATTTTTAATTATAAAAATATATAAATATTATATTTTAATATATAAATAAAAGAGTTAGGAAATAATTTAGACAATCACTAGATCACCTACACCTATAATCTAAAGGGGTGGAGCGTGGGGGTTTGACCCAGAACTTTTGGTTTCAGTTTAGGTTTACAATGTCAAACTCTCCTTTGGTCAATTATAAGCTTTCAGATTTAAAGTCATTAATATGTATCTCTTCTTCAATTTAAAAAAAAAAAAAAATCAGGTATATCTTATTACTTATGTTAAGATATTAAGCGTGCTTGCATCAAAGGATAATGCTTATTTATCCATTAAACAAATTGACTACGTACAATTAGAACGGGTACATGTTTACTGGTCCTTATTTATTAAGACTTTTGTTAATTCTCAAGTGAAATTCTTTGATAGGGATTGAGATTTGATTACTTCGAACATATATTTTGTTTATAAAGGAGTTGACTGAGTCATTAAATGCGAATTTTAAAAAATAAAAAATAAAAAGATGATTGGATTGTTTGGGAAGGATTATTGACTAATGAAAAAAAAAAATTAGACAAAATAGTCGGATTGTTACCTTTAATTAGGGGTGAGCATTCGGTCGGTTTGGTCGATTCGGTCAAAAAAATTTTCAAATCGAATTAACCGACTTAGCTAGAGGAACCGACCGAACCGACCGACATTTTTAACCATAATCGAATTAACCGAACCGACTAAATTTCGATCGGTTTAATCGGTTAGTTCAGTCAAATCGGTTTATTGGGTCTTGGGCTAATGGTTGTATATTTGGGTTGGGAATGGGTTTAATTGGGCTATTAATATATATAAATATATAATTATTAAATATTAAATATTCGGTTAATTCGGTTAATAATTTTACTAACCGATAACCGACCGAATTAACCAAATAAACCGACATAACCATTGAACCGAATTAATCAAATTTTATCAGTTAAGTCGGTTAAGTCAATTTGAACCGACTTATGCTCACCCCTACCTTCAATCACGAAAGAGTCGTCACTAATTCTCATTAACAGTAACCGGTTTATGTTTTATCACTATTACATCTATAATATTCTGTCAAAATTATTTGCGTATTTTATTGCATTCAATTTTGCTTTGGTCAACAAAACTTTTGACAAAATAAATATCTAATAGGGATAATTTAATTGTTAATAAGTTTAAAATGGTACAATTACAATATGATAGTGACCAAATAACGAGATATATATATATATTATTTATAGAGTCCGTGATTAAATTTTATGTCACGAGTTAATTGACATTAATTTAATCAATAAAAATATAAAAAATCTCATAAATTATAATTCATCTAAATCTAACTTCTTATCCCTTAGGCTTCATTTAGATTGACGGTGAGTTTAGTTCTAATGAGATTAAAAATAGTAGTGATGGTGAGATTAATTATTATAAAAGTAAAATTATATACTGTGTTGGTAAGATTAAAATTAATGGTGAAATATGTTGCTTAAATGCAAACGCAACAGTGGCAATGAAATAAAAATGAAAATGACCATTGAGGGCTTTGTAAAAATTTGTTTGTAATTAAAAATAGTATATTTACAAACATTAAAATTTAATAAAATAATATTTAATTTATATTATCTTTTATAAAATTTAATTTTATTTAATATTTTAAAATTTTTATTCAATCAAAAATATCAATATATATTATTTTATATAAAAATTTATCATATATTTAATAATAAATTTTCTTATGTATTTAATTTATTTTTGTGTAATTTTATAAATTTATTTATTATTTTAAATAAAAATGTTATGAAACAAAAAAAAGTGTAAAAATAAAAAATTATCAGTTGATTTTTATTAAATAAATAAAATTATTTTAATGTGAAATGGTTCATATATATATAGTTATATATTAAATTAATTATTTGATTTCATAAATATTGTTAGCATTAATTATATGTGTTTTCACTGTTACATGTTTCAAAACATAATGTTTGTATTATTATTAATTATATGTTATTAATTATATAATATATTTTTATGTAATTTTTATTTTGTATATTAATATTGGGTTTGTGTTATTTTTTATGTCATAATCGAATTTAAGATATTATATATTTATGAAGATTTTGACACGTTAATGATTCGTTTTATGTAGATTTTAACAACTTGTATTCATGTCATGCTTTTTTTTTTAAGTTTTCTCATGTTTTAATTATTTATCCATATTGTGTTTATGTCATATAATCATTTGATGTTTCAAAATTATTAATTTTAATGGACACTACTCAAATATGTCTCAATTTTGTGTATGCATCATCGTATTCGTGTTATTATTCATGTCATAATCATATTCGATGTATTATATATTTATATAAATTTTGACACTTTACTAATTCATTTTATGTAAATTTTGACAAGTTGTTCTATTCGTGTTGTGTTTATGCTATTTTCGTATCATATCGTATAATCATATTATGTTCAAAATTGTTAAGTTTAATTGACAATAACCAAATAACTTTTAGTTCGTGTCACGTATTGTTATCATCCTTGTGTTCATATTATTTTCTTCATGTCACAATTGTAATTCAAAATATTACAAATTTATATAAATTTTAACATATTAAAAGTTTATTTTATATAAATTTTAACATGTTTATCTATTCATATTGTATTATATCACTATATTTATATTATAATATATTAAGATATAGAAAACTAAATATTTTTTAAAAAATCATTTATAAAAATTTACTCACAACAACGCACAAATAAAAAATTATAAAAATACATTATAAAATAATTAAGAGTAAATAATTAATACTATTATTATATTTTTAAAAAAATTATTTTATATATATAATGTTAAAATATTCCCGGATGAAGTCGGGCTTATCCTTCTGGTTTACATATACAAAGTCTCCTTGTTTGTTCACTGATGGGGCATTGTTTAGATCGAAAATTAAATTGAACATTCTCAAAACAAAAGTGATACTAAAAATTTGATGTAGACCAAGCATTACAAGTCGAAAGTAGAGTTAATCCACGTTTAATTTAGTCGACAGGGATGAGTATTAAACTGGTTCAGTTTTGAAATTTTAAAATTGAATAACTTGAACAAATTTGAAGAACTAACTCAAACATGAGTGAGAAATCAAGCTAACTAGACCAAACTTAATTGATTTGGTCGGTTATTTTGGTTTCTCACCTGAATTAAGTTGTGTTGGATTGGATAATATTAATTAGATTGTTTGTTTTATTGTAAGTGGATCATTCCTCTAGTTAATTTGTTTTTTAACTGTTAGTTTGGGTCGGTTTGGTGTAGAAATAAAAAAATATAAATCGATTGAATATATATATATATATTAAGGTAGAACTATCTAATAAAATAAAACTAAGATTAAAAAATTGAATCAAATTTGATCGATTTATTTGCTAAATCGATATTTTGTTCACCCTTATCAAATAATTTAACAATCATTTTAACAAACGATGTTTAACCATTTTGAAATTTAAATTTCAACACTTAATATTTATTTTTTATTTCAAAATTATGACTTTCTTTATATATCCAAAAAAAACTAGAAGTAGAATAATTGTCTTTGTCAAAATATTTATCTTAACAATATTGCAGCATTCATTAAACCCAACCAAGAAAAATATCTCACTCGGTTCTCATTATTAAGAATTGATTTTTCCTGTTTCCTTTCTCAATGGATCATTGACAATTATGTGTGGCAGCTGAAAGAGTTTAATAGTTGATTTGGCTTTTAAATGGTTTACAAATTTCATCGATGAAATTTTGGACTTTTAACAACAAAAACCTTTAGATATGGGTAGTTAATCTCTACATTATCTACATTCGAATGGATATAAATCAAACGTGAATATATTTAATATTTTAAATTTTTTTATATATTTAAAAATTTATATTTTATATTTAATTTTATTTACAAGTTAAATTTGGATTAGATCAAAAGTTTATTTTATTATTCATAATAATATTAAAATATTATTTTTGTATTAATATTTATGTATTTCATAATTAAATTTAAATAAAAATATTTTTATTATTAAATTTGTAATTCACACTGGACCAATTTGAATTTATTAAAAATTTATCTAAGACCCGACCAATATCTGGACAGGTTTATTTATACCCATATATGTAGATATATTGACAATAAATATAAAATATAAATATTTATAAAAAATAAAAAAAATTCGAATACCATAACTTAACGATAGCGACATAATAACTGATAAAACATATTTTAATGACAATTGCATAAGTCAAACGCATATAAATCAAACATATATATATATATATATACACGTATATATATAAACAAATAAAACAAACTGAGAATTCAAGTCAATTTTAAAAAAAAAGCACATAGAAACATAGTAACCCACTTATTTCGTCGTTGAATTGAAGAAAAGATTGTTTGATCAAATCAAAACATATATATATATATATATATATATATATTAACTTACTTGGAACTAAAGTTAAATGAAGACCTGGAAATTGGGCTTGCGAAGAAACTACTAAATTTTGCCAAGTTGATTACTTATTAGAATTTTGATAAACGTTTCAAGTCTCATCTCACTTAGTAAATGATTTATAAGTATTAATGTTAATATTTTTTTTAACAGCAATTAAAGTGACATGCCTTAATCCTGAATTGAGATAAGCCCTCCCTTGCTAAACTTTGATGTATTTTCCAGAATAAAAATAAATTGATATCAGACTTTAATACTTGAAAACCTGGATTGGATTATCAATGCAAAAGGCATAATCCCTTATTTATATACAAAGTCTACTTGTTTGTTTCATTGATTGGGCTGTGT